>BPLR01013073.1:0-164361 GCA_021605095.1 Caerostris extrusa
ACATCTAAATATTTGAGTTTATCCACAAATTAAGTGTTTTTAATTGAAAACAATTTTTTTATAGTAAATAATTAAAAATTGATATCCACAAGCATCTGGTATTAATTTATTTAAGAAGAAAGTTTTATTATCTTTTTTAGAATTGATAAGTATGATTACAAGTGTACATTACATCAGACTTCATTATATACAGTGTACAATAGTTCTTTGAATCTGATCTTGATGTATAGCTTTTAAGTGCAGATTTGAATATGCAGGGTGTTCAAAAAGTTTCAAGACTGATAGCACACAGACCATATGGTAGCATTTTTCCCACGAGAAGAGTTGTAGCATTTCGTTCCCAGAGGAATTTATATTCTTTAACAAACAAGTACAATAATCAGTGTCGTGGATAATGAGACATCATGAAATAGCGATTGTCTGTTCAACCTTGACAGGTCGAAACAATTGCAGATGGAATATAGGCAACGCCTGGTTGCATGGGGATAGATTATGGGTTGAAGAAGTGTCGATTCCAAGAGAAGTGAGGAAAAGCTGACCCCTTCTCTTGACAGATTTTCTTAAAGGGAGGTTTTTGGAGTTCTGCGACGAGTCAATAAGAAGTGTTTTTCTCTTTGTCTAAGTGACAGAACAGAATGGAGTTTCCGCTTGTTTTCAAAGTGAACCCAATGTGGTTTCGTGTATCTGGCGTGTGATAATTACGTGGTCTACAGCAGACCAGGTATTTAGATTTGTCGTAGACTCGAGAACTCTGAAACTCTCCGCCCTTGGAGTAAACTGCAAGGGCGGATCAAATTATCTTTAATTTTTCATTTTTTGTAAATAGAGTTCTGTATATATATAATGCTTGTAAAATAGAAATTAAATATTTGCAGGAACCTGAAAGTGGCCTTTTTGAAGCCGTTACAGGTCTAGTATGAGACGACGTTACAATATACTTACATTGATATTAAGCTTTTAAGTCCCCGCCCCCCAATTCAATACAACGCTTCGCAAGAGACTAAATACCTTCTGGTACATTTCCATTCAACACCATAGAGAGTTCCGATATTTACAGCTTCTTCAATCTCCTTTATCAACCAGTACAGCTGTCTCTTCATTTTCAATTTCAACTTGGGAAGATCTGGTGAGAGTACAGGGTGGTTGGTGCATACAACGTGCCTTTTGCCAAAAATTACTACAGAAGGATGGACTTGTGAGACAGTGCATTGTCATGCAAAAGGCACCAACTTCACTGTTCAACGAATTGAATCTCACAAGCAGCATCCTTTTCAAAAAGCCGAGCCAAAACATTTTTGCAGAATGTCCTTGTTGATGACTGAATTCTAGATGAATGATGCAACAATTGCCAAAAAAAAAAAAAAGGTGACCAACATTGTTTTGATTTTTAATTTCGAAGGGCGAACTTCCATCAGTCGATTCCTTTTCGGATTTGTCCATCCAGCACTTCAGCGTATTGTCTAAGGACCGTACTCGAGATACCACATTGCGCTGACAATGTTGTGCAAAAATATTGGATCCTGACCGGCCACGACAATTAATTCTTTGCAGAAAAAAATCAGCCTTTTTATCGATAGAGAAGCAGTTGTGACCTCAGAACTAAATCGTATATGTGTGGAGGAGTTTACAGACCTATATATCTTTCAAGCATTGTACTGAATTGGGAGGAAACCGAGCAAAATCTATGTAAGATGTAAGTATATACCAGGGATGGATAAACTCCGGCCCGCAGATAAATTTTAATTTTCCGGTCAGAGGCAAATTAAAAGAAATATATATTTACATATTATACATCCATCTCCTTTTCTACTTTGATTAAATATTTTTTATTAAAAAATTATTATTTTTATCTCATTTCCCGAGGTTAAATTCAATATCCCCAGTAAATGAAGAGAAGCTTAAGAATTATGAAGATAGCTTAAAAAAACTGCATTTTGAGTTCGAAAGCAATATTTCAAGATTTTGTTGCCATTTAAACAGAATTGAATATTTTTACCATGTCTTTCAATGCAAAATGTGAAGTTTCATAATTAATCATCTTAAGCAGTTGTTTCTAAATATGCCAAAGTTAGAGTTTTACAAATCATAATCGAAAGTAAGTTTCCCAAATTTAATATCTCACGGCCAGAAAATCAGTGCTATATTTGTTTCATCTTATATATGTGAACAAGTGTGTTCAACTATGAACCTTAGAAAGAAATTATTTCAGAACTAGACTGACAGATGAGCATTTAGCCTCGTTCCTTAGAATCAGTACATCTCACTTCGAACGTCAATATAAGGAACTTTAAAATGAAATCGCAATTTCATTAATCTCATTAACAAATTTAAATTGTAATACTTGCATATTGTTTCTAAAATTTCAGAAATATTAATAATATAAATTCGCCGCCAAACTTTTTTTTTCTTTCGATTTTTGACCCGCGACAGAAAATATTTGTCCATCCCTGGTATATACCCTGCATTATATGGTCTGCATACGATCCAGTCCTGGAACTTTTGAATACAGTATGCACGTTATGAAAATTATCTGATCATGTTAGCATAAAACTGAATGTGTGTTATTAAAAGGAAAGAATTTTTGTTTGAGATCAAATGTTTTGCAAGTATGAATAAGTATATAAGTGTTATTATTAGGAATAATACTCATTAAAAAAAAATTTTTTTTTTTCGATAGAGTTTGCAGTAACATTGTTTATTATTTATTGTTTTTTTTTCAAAGTAAACTTAACCAATATGAAGTTTTAACTACACATTCTTTAGAAATTAGAAACCTTAATAATTGAGTCAATTCCAACCAATAAACTATACTTTATACGTTAAAAAAATCTACAATTTCTCGATACGAATAATAAACCACTGTGTATAATTTGGAAACAACTCCCAATTGGTAGAAATTGATTAAAAAAAAATTGCGTTGCCGAATGTTTTCCTACCAAAGATAACAGATTTTTACTGATTGATTGAACACATATCACTATTTTTATCTCTCTATCAAATGTAAAAGATTATATTTTGAATTATCTGATTCAAAACAAAGTAAAAATAATAACAATAAAAAATCATTTAAAGCTGTTTAATGCTTTATTTATTACTATTATTATTATTATTTTTGAATTCCTGCATTTCTAAATATAACCTTTTGTTTATGTTACTTGTATTTTCATTGAATACGACCAATAAATGTTTTTTTAAATAACGTCATTTTTATACATATACTCTCTATACACGTTTCTCTGTCTTTAAAGTACAATATATATATACTTTTTTATTATTTTAGCATCAAAAATGTGCTATTTTAAGATCTTTACATTGAATTAAAAAAAAAAAAAAATTTTTAAGTCGAAGAAAGCATTGCACGGGGATTAATCAGGTTATACCAGATCGTTATCATTTTATTATCGCAAAAAATACGATTGCGTTATTGTGGATTACAGGCAGAAATTTACGGTAAATGAATTTTTTAATATATTTTTGGAAATGTATTAATGCCATTTTGCAATGAACACACTATTATATAAAGTCTATGTTAGAATTATCAAATACTAATTGTAACAAATAAATACATATATAAATAAACATAGATTTTTTTACCGCTTTACCAGCAACCATAGCTTCATAGGTACTTATTACCACTATCAATATTAGATTTAAAAGACAAAAAGGATCCAAAGTATATAATAGGGACAAAGAAAAGAGCAGAAATAGGTCCTGTAGCTTTGATAACCTGAAATATTTTAAGAAATAATGAATAATAGATAAGGATTAAAACACCTTTATATAGTTGAAATTACATTGGATTTTCTGAAACGTATCAGTATCTTTCTGTATATCTACCCATCAATAAATAATTGATACATAATAGGTATTAAAGCTTTTTTTTTTTTTCAAATAACGATAATTTTCCAGCACAAAGCGGTAAGAATTTTATTTATGACAACCAATTGTCTTATATACAATATGCTACTAGGCGCTTAATTTTGTTTTATATTTTCAGTGGTAAGTCATTTATATAATTTTTTTTTTTAAAGCATTTCACATATTTCCTTTCGTGTCTACCCAGAAATAATTTCACGTGATTTGACGGTGTTAGTATTGATCTTGATGACGCACGTATAATGAATGTAGTGAGAAAACTCTTTAAATTAGCTACCTTTTTGAAAATTATTATAATATGGCCGATCATCCCAAGTTACTTCGAGAAAATAATTAAATACAGTAACTACTGTATTGGCAAAGACAGTGCGAAATAAAAACTGTATTTGATCCGATTTTATAAATAGATAATAATAATAATCATAAAAATAAGTAATAGAAATAATAATAAAAATAAGTAACATTACTGTGCCCAAAAAGTAAGACCAATTCAATTATTTCTTAGACCAATTATTCTTACTTTTAGTTATTATTACTTTTCAAAAATTAGTATTAGTATTATTTACTTTTTTAGTTATTATTAGTAATATTACTTTTAAAAAAAACCTGAATGGCCGAGTGTCTAGCGCTCTGGCGCCACAGGTTTCGGGTTTCGAATCCCGGCGGTGCCATGGATGTTTGTAATGGTTCGGAATCCACTTTAAGCCGTAGGTCCCAGTCTCCTATGACTGTAAGAGCGTCACGAAGCCAAAGTCAGACTTCTACCTACGGGTGCTCCATCACAACAGAAGCTGCTTCCTTCCCCTTCAATCATGAGTACGTATGGGCTCGTGGGTTTGGCCAACCAAGTGGGATAAAAAACAACAACAAACTTTTCAAAAACTCTTTATTTATCCTTCCAATTTTATTTCATAGCCTTCAAGGTAATCCCCTCCGGGAAGAATACACTTATGCCAAAGTTTTTTACAATCCTCAATGCATGTTAAAAAGTCATTGGCCAGGTTGGTCTTCAAAGAGCGCGCCGATTTACTTTGAATCTCTTCAATCGACTCAAAACGGTGTCCCGGAGTAGTGTTTTGAGTTTAGCGAATAGCCAGAAGTCGCACGGTGTGAATACGGTGGTTGTGGAACGATATGGGTTTTTCATTTTTAGCGAAAAAGTCACGAAGAATCAATGCAGTGTGAGCTGGCGCATTATCGTGATGCAAAAACCAGAGTTGTCTTTCCATAAATGTGGCCTCTTTTTTGCGAATAACTTCAGGCAAACGACACATAACACTCAAATAATATTCCTTGTTGACAGTTTGCCCCGACGGAAGGAATTAATAATGCACCACAAAACGGTAATCGAAGAATACAGTCAGCATGACCTTGATTTTTGAGCAACTTTGCCATGCTCTTTTCGGTCTTGCTTGACCTTTGTTACGATATTCCCTCGATTGATCGGTTGTTTCCGGGTCGTAAGCATAAGTCCAAGTCTCATCTCCAGTTATGATGCTTTTCAACTTACCCCGATAGTCAGAAAGCATTGTTTCACACACTTCAACGCGATGATGTTTTTACAAAAATTCAGCGTTTTCGCTACCAAAAGAGATTTGACGCATTTGAGGCCTAAAATGGAATTGACCGATCCTTTTAATATTCCAACCTCATCAGCAAGGTCTCTAATTGTAAATTGACGGTTTCAAGCATCATTTTTGGACGTGAAGTTCGTCGGTTGAGATTGATGGTCGACCAGAGCGCTCTTCGTCTTCAACGCGTTTCTCTACCTTTGAAATGTTTATACCACTTGTAAACATTTCTTTCTAATATAGGAATGCTCACCGAATGCCTTCTGCAACATTCTATACGTTTCCGCAAACAAAATTGAATGCAAGTTCTTTGTTCAATAATTCAGACATTTCAAAAGCGTCTCACAAAGCCAAGTGTAACTCAAACACTAATGGATATTTTGACGTGAAATTTCACACAGATGTCAAGGACAGTGCCAACAACATAAATAAGAAGAAGAAGAAAAAAAAAAAAGAAATTGAAATTCCATATGTCCGGGAAATTTAAATTGAAAATTGGTTTTTACTTTTTGGGCACAGTAGTAATCTGATAGAAAGATTTACAACAACATTCAGTTATTCCTGGAACTTCAGCGAAGTGATCACATCATTCTTTCAGACTAGCCACACCGATAACAAATTGAGAGAATTTCAAAACCATTAGTTCTTAGTTAACTTCCGAATAGGTGAAACTAACTACATCGACAAAGGCTTTAATTTAACAATAACAAAATATACTTCAGAACCACAAAACGATTCAAGCGATCCTGCAGATGATTTTCGTGAAATGTTTATGGAAGAAGACACGGAAATTTTAAGATTTACAAAGAGTTTGCATTTTCCAAAATAAAAATTCCATTTTCCAAAATAAAAAAAAACACAACTTTATCTTAATTTAAAAAAAACAACAACGAAAAATTGAAAATAAAATATTGTTATATTTACCTTCAAAGAAATATCTATTTGGCATTTCATATTGTTTATTTAGACCTTCTAAGGAGGGGCCTGAATGGTCGAGTGGCTAACGCTCTGGCGCTCGGAACCACAGGTTTCAGGTTCGAGTCCCGGTGGTGCCATGGATGTTTGTAGTGGTTCGGAATCCACTTTAAGCTGTAGGTCCCCGTCTCCTATGACTGTAAAAGCGTTACGGAGCCAAAGTCAGACTTCTACCTACGGGTGCTCCACCAGAACATAAGCTACTTCCTTCCCTCTTCAAGAATGAGTCAATACTGGTTCGTGGGCTTGGTCTAGATTAGATATCTACCGAGTGGGATAAGTAACAACAACAGACCTTCTAATGTAAACCACGTTTCACCAAGCGAGTGCAATGCTTGGAAACATATTAATCACATTATTTGTACTAAAATAGTTTAGCATGTAGGCAATCTATGACTTATCTAACACGAAGTAAAACTACTGGTAGAGCTTGGTTTGGTTTGTCGCTCTACTGTTATCTTGTGCACACGAGGGTTAAACAGACTGGGATCTACAACTCAAAAGTGGATTCGAACCACTAACAAACATCCATGACATCGCCGAGACTCGAACTCGAAACCTACAGGTAGAGTAGATATACATACTTACTATACAAAGAGAGGTGGATTACTGGAAAAAACACTTAAAAGAATTGGTGCAGCTGTAAAATTTTTGGCATCTTGAGGACTACCGTTTAGAGCGATACTGAAATCCTCAGGTCTTTTCTAATAACGAAAATTATTTGGAATGGAATAAACACATTGGTGTGCAAATCTTAAACAATGACAGATTTTTTCTTTTCTCTGAAATAGATTAACTGGGAGATGAAAATAGAGACACTTAAAAGATGAAGAAAGCATGCTAACACAAAAAAATGAATAGAAAGTATACAGCATGGAATAAAATATATAAAGACACATCTTATTGAATATAAATATAATAAGATGCTAAATTTCAATTTGTGTTGTAAAATAAGTTTTGTAAGATTTATTACAAGAAACTTACACCAGAAAAAGTCTCAGCCCAGTCATCATGAGTCATAAAAGCCAAGACTGTTAATGAGAGAGGGGGCAAATTTATCGAAATGAGTATTCACTGGGTTAGGAGTAGCAATATTTGGTAAACAAGTGTATCCTTCTGGACAATATCTAAAATAAATGAGACGAAACAAAAATAAAATATGAGAAGAGTAATAAAAAAACTATGAGTTAAATAATGTACAGGAGATTTTTGATTTATGCCATTTTTATGTATACTATTTCAAATAAATATAAATGAGAAAAATTGATTTTCTGTGCATTAAATAGAACTTAAAGAAACACTCAAACAAAATAATTGGTATAACAAAACAGTATTTTCTTATTATTACGGCAGTGCGATAAATTGGGATCATATGATAGCAAATGGAAGACAATCTTAACCATGGTCAGTCCATGAAGAGAATAGTTTCCTTATTATTACAGCTCCTTAGAAATAGAGGGCTGTAATAAGGAAGTAATAATACAGCACTTAAGTATCATAATGCATAATCTATAATTTTGAATATCAGAAAAATACTAAGTAAATGGTGAATTTTAAATGAATTAAAAAACTAGTGCTTTTAGTATGAATTATCCTCTTTAAAAAATTACCTTGAACCAGTAAAATTGCCACAAAGTGGATCTTCTGTGTTTAACCAATTATCTTCATTCTTAACAAATTCATAATAAGGAATATTTAAGTCGCTGAAATTATTTGGCAAATTTATCACACATTTATTCAAAAGACTTCACTATATATCTGTAACATAAAGAGTGTAATTTTTTTTAAAAATATGCAGAAATTTTTTTAAAAATACGACACAGTTAAATTATTATTCAATGTCATCAAATATAATTTCAATTATCGTCATTTTTAATGAGCTGTTTTTTATATATTATTTGATGTCAAAAATGTTTTTTAAGTTTAAGATTTCTACTTAGAATATAAAAATGAAATTTTATAGACATGGGGAAAGCAATTGACCAGCAGTATAACAGATTTTATATTTACCACTGAAATGTACAACCTCATAAAAATTATGTAAAAATTCTTAAAAATTGGCAGGTATAAAAAGAAAGCTTTTTGTCTTAAGTAATGGTTTTAACTATGGATTCTTTTATTTTCACGTTACCTTGACATATTTTGCTGCAATCTCTTTTGAGATACTTAAAAAAGCAACAACTTTTGAAATAAGTTTACTAATTTTTGATTGGATAAATATTTTATTGTGAAATAAAAACATTTGATTATTAAAAATTTATCAACAGCCTTCATTTTTCTGATAGTATTTCTATATAAAAACAAAAACTATTTTTTAAATATTGCTCTTATTTTTGGAAAAATTCAACAATATCAAACTAAAAAAACTCAACAATAATTAGAAATTCTTTTGATGAAATATATTGCATGAAATAGAGAAATTAAAAAAATCGTTTTACAATTATATAATTATTAATATTTATTTAATATTAAGCATTAACAGATATTTTAATATTTTTTAAAGATTTTATAAAAAAAAAAAATTATTTTTAATTTTGTGATATTTTGACCTCATTCTACTTACATGCTTTGAAATTAATGTGACTGTAATAAGAAAAGAAAAAAAAGCAAGACTACACCAGATATTCGAGAGAGTGCCAACATAACTCCTTGACCCATTGTCCGAACACCTTAAAGAAGAATCAACAATTTATGTTATTAAATTTATGAAATAATTTTAGCAAATAAGTGAAAATTAAAGATTTAATAACTAATTATTATGCCAGCTCATCAAATTCTTTTGCAAAGAAATTTGCTCAGATGTTTTTGTTATAATTACTGAATTAGAGTTAGCAAGACAGTTAGCTTCTTTTTTTTAATATTTCTATTTATCATTCCATAATAAAATATTAAAATAATTTATAATTTTTCAAATTTTTTGATAAAAAAAAAAATAAATAAAAGTTTCAGAAGAGTTCAGACAAATTTCAAAAGAACATTTTGTAATGTATTATACAGTCTTACAATAACTGATTAGTCAGTCCAAAATATGAATATAAATAAAAACTCAAATATAGTTATTCTGCCTATTCCATTATGTTTGGTATGGATTGGACAATACTATAAAAATGCTATACAAATGTGTGCTTTAGCAAAACATTATAAACAAAGAGAGCTAGCTATATTTTTCTATTCATAGAACAAATGTGGACTACTTTCCTTTAAGAATACCAACAAAAAGGCAAGGAGGAAATTTATTTTCTAATAGAAAACAATGTTTAAATTCCCATTAATTTAAAGTATTTCTTGTAAAGTTGGTAGATGTTTATTGTGAATTTCCATTTTGATCCATTCCAAAGTGAGAAAATTTTTTTACTAACATGCACATAAAATGATTATTCATTTCTAGAATATAATAATAATAGCAAATGCTATCTAACATTTAGAAATAAAATTAAAAATGAGCTACAAATTAAACAACTCCTACCTGGTATTATAGTAACAACATTGAATACTCTTATTCCTCGGAGGGACTCAGTTTGAAAATTTTTGTTCCCAAAATTTCAATCGAAGGCAAACTAAAATATTGAAGATGCATTAAAGAAAATATTTTTAATGACATAAAAATTCTTACTCTGAACATTTATATGTATATATAATTTTATGAGGCACAGTTATTGAATTTAAGTTTTCATAATATTAGTAATATTCATTTCAAAGAACAAATATTTTGGTCATTATAGAAAAATTCAAGCCTTACAAGAGACTATTAAATTGAACCATAATATAAAATGACATGATGTTAATATATAGGTAATTCTAAGCAATGTCTGTTTAAGAAAGATGTGCCTACTGTTCAGTGGAATAATTTTAATAAATTTTAAATTACAGTTAAGATTTTATTGCATAACATAGTGACAAAAATGTATGGCTATGTAGATAATTATTGAATAAGAGAATATTTCTTAAAACTAGAATGAGAAAATTTCTAAGTATGGCAGATTTGAGAAAAACACCCACCATATAAAAGAGATTCTTAACATTAGTAAATATAATGATAGTAAATAATTAGATGTAACCTAAATTGATGAAATTTAATTACATTTCTATTACATATATATTTGCTTTGTTACTCATTAAAAACAAAAACCTCCCTTTATACTTACGTAGCTATAGTTATAATGAAATCAAAACACATCCATGGGTTTTTCAGGTAAGAATATGTACCAAAAATAAAGCCACGGCTTATTGATTGATGAAGAGCTTCTGCCACATAGAAAATTAGGGATATATGTCTGAAAAAGTACTCCATTAGAGATTTCAACATAATAAAAACAAATTTAGTGAATTCAATAGTGATAAAAATTATTAAACTTCCAAAATTACAAACCACTTTAGATGCAATCGTTTTTATCTATTTTCTTTATACTAGCATTGTAATCATTTTAAGTCATTGTCATTACATAATCCTTAATTTTAATACCTATTGCGATTTATTTTAACAAACTTAATAAAAACTTATTATTTTTACTTCAATTAATAAAATTACATTTTAAAAGGACAAGTGAAAATTTTTTGTTTACGTATTTTAAAAAAATTAATTGCAAATTCCATATTATTAATTTTAATAATTTAAGCACTAATATACATTAGAGCCAAAAAATTTTAGTATAAAAAGAATTAATTAAAAGCTATGTATCTCTAAATATTTTTAATGTTTACTGCTGATCTACTATTGCCAATTTTGATATTTGTGGTGAATATGGTACTAACAGAATTACTGTCTGAAAAATTGAGAAATTTTATCTTTTAATTTTTATTGTTAAGAAATCAATAAGCTTGCAAAAGTAATTAAAAAAAAAAAACCTATAGTACAAACTTGAAAAAAAAATTCTAAATAAATTTGAAATAATTAGTTTCAATTAAATTTTCTTCATATTCTTCTAAATTATGTATAAAAATAATTTTAAATTAAACAAAAAAATTTTAGTGCATTAGAATGTTAATAATAGCTTATACTTAATTTAATAATAGCTCATACGTAATTTATTATTACTTAAAAAATGTTGGCATATAATCTGGAATAGCTAAATTCAATAAGTTCCCTAGAATAATGAGGCTCAATCAATATCATAAGCACTAATTGAAGAGTAAAGGAAAGGCTTATATAGAATGAGAAATTGAGTATGCAACTAAAATACATTAATTTGAGAAAATACAAAAAGTAATTAAATCGATTTTTAATTTAAAAAATTAAAAATTTATTCTTCAAATGAATAATATGGGAATAAAAGTTTCATAAATTCAGAGTCAATATGGATTATAATTTAAAAATGTATATAAAGAAAATAATAAATAAAATAAAAAATGCAAAAAAAAAAACAAAAAATAGTTTTGATAATTTGTTTCAGCCATTAATCCTTTGACATAATTAAATAACTTTAAATAAATAATTTATTATTTAGATAAAAATTCTTTTAGAATCCAAAGATGTTAACAGTTAAATTTTTTTTTGTTCTTATATTTATCGGTGTTAAAAATAAAATATTAAATCTTATAAAATTCAGTAACTAACAAAGTTGAAGATAATATATATATTAGGACGATGAGTCTTAATCCAATATTCCATAAATCTCAAAGACAAGTTAAGTCAAATCCAATATTATAAGCATTAATGGAAGTTTAAAGAAAAAAGCTTATATAGAATTAGAAATTCAGTATGCAAATAAAATATATTAATTTGAGAAAATGTATATATATATATTTATATAAATTAATGTAATTCTAATACCTATAAAATTCCATACAATACATAGATTATATTAATCCATGTATTATAAGGAATTTGTTTTGGTTGCATTTTATAATAGAATTTATTTTACAAAGACTTGGTACGTATAAATAAAAAATAACGAAAATAAATAAAAAATTAATATTCTTTTAATAATACTACACTAACTTGCATTACTTTTCAATTTTTGAGTTATACTACTGTGCCCAAAAAGTAAAACCAATTTTTTTTTTTTTCAAAAACTCTTTATATATTCTTCCAGATTTATTTCATCGCCTCCGTATACAATGCACTTATGCCAACTTTTTGCCAATCCTCAATGCATGCTAAAAGTCATTGGCAGGGATAGCCTTCAAAGCAATATGTGTGAAGCGATTCACGTTGAACCTCTCCAATCGACTCAAAACGGTGTCCCGAAGTGGTCTTTTGGTTTGGTTTTTCGCTCCATGGTCATCTGCACACCTTAGGCTAAACAGACCAGAACTTACATGAAGTGGTCTTTTAAGTTTAGGGAATAGCCAAAAGTCGCATGCTGTGAATACGGTGGTTGCGGACCGATATGGGTTTCATTTTTGGTGAAAAAGTCATGAAGAATCAATGCAGTGCAAGCTGCAGCATTCAGTGTTTTTGGTACCAAAAGTGATTTGACGCATTTGAGGCCCAAAATGGAATTGACCGATCCTTTTGATATTCCAACCTCCTCAGCAAGGTCTCTAAATGTAAATCGACGGTTTGCAAGCACAAAATCTTTTTGGACATGAGCTTCGTTGGGTGAGGTTGATGGTCGACCAGAGGGCTCTTCATCTTCAACGCATTCTCTGCCTTCTTTGAACTGTTTATACCACTTCTAAACATTTCTTTCTGATATAGGAATGCTCACCAAATGCCTTCTGCAACATTCTATATGTTCCCGCAAGCAAAATTTAATGCAAGTTCTTTGCTCAATTAATTTAGATATTTTCAAAAATCACCGGAATCAGTTTTAGCGTCTCACAAAGTCAAGCGTAATTCAAACTCTAATGAATATTTTGATGTCAAATTTCACACAGATGTCAAGGACAGTGCCAGCAACTTAAAAAAAAAAAAAAAAAAAAAAAAAAAAAAGAAGAATATTTGGAATATTAAAATCAGATCAGAATT
This sequence comes from Caerostris extrusa, assembly GCA_021605095.1. Classification (NCBI taxonomy): domain Eukaryota; kingdom Metazoa; phylum Arthropoda; class Arachnida; order Araneae; family Araneidae; genus Caerostris; species Caerostris extrusa. The sequence continues at coordinate 13,333 of BPLR01013073.1, forward strand.
TTAACACAAAAATATTTACAAATTATTTAAAGCACTTTAATTTTCTGACACGAAATATTAAATACTACTTTATTATTTGATAAATAACATAAATAAGATATTTTAAAAAGTTGAAAAAAGTACAGCTACTTAACACAAATCAAACAAAAGGATACAAATGAGTAGTAAATGCAATAGATGCACGTCTAATTTCACTATATGGATGAAATAAAAGAAAGACGGCGAGGAGCTGAATCTATGTACAAATGTTTGCCCCCAATTTTGAGTTACAACACAAAATGTCTGCAAGAAATTACATACATTTTTAAAATAGTTTCTAATTAATTCAAATACTTTGAAAACAAAAAAAAGTTAGTTTCAATTTATTTTAAAATTAGTTATAAATTTATTTTAAATAAACTTTAATGAGTGAATTAAATTATAAATAAATCTGGCTTAAGTCATTACAAGATATTCCTAACAGAGAATAGCAAAAGATTATTTATCAATTCCCTGCAATACTTTATGGTCTTAATGCATATATTATAACTGTTAAGACATTGCAGAGAACTCTATTTTTTTATTTAATAAAATTGAATTTTAATTAAGAAGTTTATGTGTCCTATCTTGATATTTTAGTAATGTATGTTTTTAATCAAATAATGTGGGGAAAAATGAAATAAATAAATAAAAAATGTTTCGAATTGGAAAAACAAACCAGAGTTTGAAAATCAGATAAAAATGATCAATTTAATTATAAGAAATCTGAATAATCATATTAGTTCATAAAAGAAACAATTATATATAACACAATTAAAAGGAAAAAAAAAATTGAAATTTTTTTCTAGAAAAGACAAAATTTAGCAGTTTCCTACTCTCTGAAAAGTTCTATAAAAATAATCTATAAAATTTACTTGAAGAAGTGACTAAGAAAACACTTTTATTTTGTTAAAATTCAATTAAAAGCTGCTTTGTTAAAGGAACAAATCTATGGTTTTACTTAAAAAAAATTTAAATAATATAACTAATGAATATCAAACTATATATTAATTATACTATTACTCGCAATTTTGATACTTTCGTAAAAACAGGAAATCGGGTAAAATACACATAGAAGAAAAATAATTTCAACCTTTTAAGGCAAAAGCTGACTTATACACTACAATTGATAATGATTTGGAGGCATTTTTACATTTAGTGCAAAGAGATGCCTTGTTAACAGAAAAATATCCATTTTTTTTTTAATGGAATGCCAATTCATTATTCAAAGTGCTCAAGTACTTACAATTATTTCCAACATTTTACATTTATAACAGAATATATATATATAATGTTTCATACCGCATTATGGCATATTTTTTACAAATATGTATATTCTTTTTTGGTCTGCTAATGCTTTTCTAACCTTTCACTATCTTGATAATTGTGCTTGTCTAACGATTTTCAATTTTGTTGCTGCAGCTTATGCACAATTTAGATCATGAAAAATGTCTTTTTTGAAGGGTCTAAATGTGAAACACTTCATTTCTTTATATTGAAAATATTATTGTTTTGTTATACAATTTGATGTAACTTACATGCACTATTTGACTTTTGTTGTGTAAAATGTTCTTATTTTTATTTCATTCCTTCTCAATTCTCCTTTGTATGTTTTGTATTGATATGTTGTGCTTATATATAAATACAACATATCAATACAAATATATACACACATCAACAGTTATTTAATGCATAAATAAAGTTATATGAAAGCAATTTGGAATCAATTCCTTATTAAATTGATAATATATATTGAGAAATTTCAAAAGAGCAAGTGCAAAAATAACTTCAGCGACTGAGAGATAATTAAAGAGCATAAGCTAAGCGATTCTATAAGGGAAATAAATAAAATAATAAATCTATTTTTAAAGTTTTTGTTAAATATGTACCTACATCGTCTGAAACTTTTGGATCAATTTCAGCCAAAGGTACGTCTAATGCATCGTGAGGCCTCAGACGTTTATATATTAAACTTTCTCTTTGCATAATGAAAATCCTTTTTAAAGTTTAAATAAATAAATAAAGTTAACTACTATATGCTAATTTAGCACACATATCACTCTTATTTTAGCTACTGTTATACACGGTGAATTACAGTTCAAATGATATATTTCAAATTGACAGAAAAAGACAAATCTAAAAAAAAAATATATACACATATCGAAACATCAGAAATCTAGAACAGAAATGAAAATCGAATTTTCCGCCAGCTACTATTATCGTTGCCATACCTTGTTACTAATAAAGCAGTTTGTAAAGATGACGTCACGATCCTTTTAATCTGATTATGGGAACACTGGAATCTCGGAATCTCATGCACAGTGATCGAGGATATTTGTGATCTAACGTCATGTTACTGATCTTTAAAGTTTGTCGCTTGCGATTTGGCAGTATCAGACATTTCTGCAAAAGTAGTGGGCAGGTTTTTCAACAAAATATGTGTCATGTCTGAATTGGTGACCTAGCAGTGATTTCAACCGTACTATTTATAATAAACATATTTAATTTTGTTTATTCATCGCATCTCTTTCGTAAAATCTGTGATATATTTTATTTTTGGATTTTTATGTGACTTCCGTCCAGAAAACATGTGGAAGTTGAGAGAAATTCAAGAAAGAGTGTAAGAATATTTCCTTGTAATTTTTTTTTTATTCATTACTATGTATTTCTTGGGACACTATTTTTTTTTTACATGCTACTTATGAAGTACTTATATTTGCTTGGCCATCATGCTATTTTCGAAGGTTTATTTTTATGGAGAAATTTTCTGCTTTTGAAAATGCTTAAATACGACATTATCAACAATTACAAACTTTGGAAAATGTATTTTTTAAAGTGTTCATCATAAATATATTCGAAGTATTTATATTTTTCGATCATTCGAAATCTGTAGCATGAGCAACTATGTATACACATTTTAAAAGCTTGTGTTTAAAATAAATGTTGATCAAATGAATGTAAACAACTTTTTTTTATATCTTGCATAACAATTGATAGCATTCAAACATTCTGTTTGTTTGTGATGATAAAAAACAACTTTTTTTTTTTTTATTCTTTACATTCTATTTGATTAATATTTCATTGGAATAGCATTATTTATTCATATTTATTTGTAATTATTAGTAAAGAGATAGATGTTAATTTAAATAGTAGTATATTAAATTTTTCTGATATAACATACAATTAGTTTTGCTGTGTCATCTGTGGTATATATTTCTATAAACTAGCAATTTTAATATTGTGTAGGAATTACTTTATTTAGTTAAATTACTCAAATTAATAATATTCTAGTTAACTTTTTCATGCCTCTATTTTTCATAAAATGCACTGAACAGATTGTAAGTTCCTTTTCTTACATTTATGTACCATTTACATAATTCAATGTTTTTACTTATTATCCTATTTTATTAAATATCTTATTTTTAAATCGAATATTGGATTTAATTAATGTAAATGTTAATTTCAATTATTACTTGCATTATAAGTCAATTATTATCATTTAAATTCTAAAAAAATCTGTATTAATAATAGTCCTTCGCTACATTATCAAGAAAATAATTTTTTACCATATTTTTTTATTTAAAATTACATATTAATTATTTAATATTTTTTAATAATATAACTTTTATTTATAACTGTTACTAAATTTGTAACATATTTTTTTTTTATTTATAACTAAACTTAAATTTATAACTAGATCACTTGCTAATTTTTTAAACATGTTGAAGATGAAGGAAAGTCTAGGTGAAACAAATTTGTTTTTTTTTTTTTGTAGCTTAAATATTAAAGCTAATTTCAAAGTATTTTTGGAAAACGTTTACAAATGTTAGAAAATAACTGACATTAGACTCTTAACAATGTTTTTATTTAAAATATGTTTATTCAAAAATGTAACTTTATTTGTATCAAAAGTATCCACAACTAACTTCAGAGCAATAAAATACCTTTTAATATGCATTATATTATACAAGGCATATATTTTCCCATTTTATTTATTTTTGAAATCAACATAGTTTTATGTTATAAAGTTTTATTCTGACTTTATTTGGCAATGACAGTAACAAAAGTTTGGGGAAAAAGTGTCAAAATGTTTTTTAACAATCTGTCTTAAAAAAAGTGAGAATATATATATATATATCTTAGAATTTGAGCTAATATTATTCCTACGAAATTTTTCTTTTATTTCTTCATAGCATTATATTGCTCTTATGCTCTATTATGTTAATTTTGCTGATGTATAATAGAAGAAAATTATCTTGAACAATGTTCTTTTAATTGTGTTGGCTGTTCTGCAAATTTTTTAAATAATTATATTAAAATCAATAGTATATCAGCATTTTAAGTATCTATATATTTGAGAGTTTCATAATTATGCTAGTTTCAAAAATTAGAAAACCAATTAAAAACTATGATTATGAAATTTCTATTCACTGGAGTTTGGAATTTGGCAGAAATACTGATTAAACAGTCTGTTAAAATAAGCTTATCTTTTCATCTGACTTGACTTTTTAACTTGATTATTTATCATGCATCTTAATCGCTTTAATTGGATTTGAATTTCATTTTTATCATGTATCATAATTAAAAAAAAAAAAAAAACTAAAACTAAACATTACTAAAACATTTTAATATATTTAATCTTTTGTATATTTTAAGTTAAAAACGTAATTTATTTTTATTTCTGTTTTTCTATAAAATTATCCAAAACCATTCCACTTTGTTTTCAGCTTTCTTCTTATATCTTTAGGATAATTATGTAGAAAATTCTTTAAGGAAATCCCATTTCTGTAAATATTTTAAAATTACATTCAAGGAAAGAACTATGTAATTACATTTGTTAATAGTTTAAAATAGCATAAGTCTGTTGATGTATGGCAGATTGTATTTCACAAGTAAATGTTTCAGAATTTGTAAAATTAGTTAAAAAAAGAAAAATAACAATGAAATTACTTAATGTTTATAGAAAATATTTTAAAATGTTTGAGTATTTCTTGACTGTAGAAAATATTTCAATATTTTTTTATAGATTTTTCTCGGATTCATATGAAGAAAAAGGAAAATGCTTTAGTGCTTTATACATGTTATAATTGGAAAATAAATCAATTTAATGTTATTTAATAAAATATGTTTTTAAAATTTACATTTAAATTATTTTGAGATGAAAAGTAAAAATTATGTTTATACTTCGATTTAAAAGATCTGCACTTTAATTTATAATTCAAATAATTGTCTTTTGATGGGTTTTCTCATAGAACCAATGTTGTTATGAACTATACTGAAGTAGAGGCTAAAGTCCGTGAAGCAACTAATGATGACGCATGGGGTCCCACTGGTCAGCTAATGCAAGAAATAGCCCAAAGTACTTTTACTTATGAACATTTTCCAGAAGTAATGGGCATGTTATGGAAACGGATGCTTCATGATAAAAGAAACTGGCGTAGGCTTTATAAGGTAAAATAAAAATAAAGTTTTTATAAATATTTTTTTTTTTTTAATCATTTGTTTTAAGTTTGAAATGCTATTTTAGCTGTTGCATTAAGTTAACTTAATTTCTGCCTATTTTGATAAAAAGTGGTTCAAATTAAATATATTTCCATCTCAGAAAATTAAATTTTTCAACTCATTTGCATAAGTTAATTAAAAGATTACTTAATGAAAAGTTTGTATAAGTCCATTTTTTTCAATTATCCTTTGACTCTTTTGTATGCCTTTTATTTGTTTAAAATACTTTTTAATTGAAAAGCTAACTAATGTAGCCAGACACTTTGTCGCATAACATGACTTTTCAGTTTAACTGAGAAATTAACCTTTAGTCAAAAGTATACTGAATTTCTATTTCTTAAAAATTAAAATATTCTTAATGATTTTTTAAGATATTAAACCAGCAAATTAAAAGGGAAATTATAAAATATATACATATTTACATACTCGTATTTTTATGCATATGCTTGTTTAAAATTATTTCATATCTTCAATCACTATAATTAAAAAAAAAAGTACTTTTTAGTAATTACACTTGCAACAATCAAAAGTAATAAATAAAAATTGTAATAAATCAAAAGTATATATATTTGAATGTGAAAATTAAATGCAAGAAAATATTGATTTGTGTATTTTCTGTCTTGAAGGCTGTAAAAATGGGCCCATGTGTCTGATGTAGTTTATTAATTTTATCATTTTATTTTCAATCAACAGCATATAAGGATATTAAGTATCCATGTATTTGAAGGCTATGTCTAAATACATTAAGCTGATTTTCTGTAATTCAAGAAAAATTGTGATTATAAAATTACTATTCACTGGAGTTGAGTGAAATTTGGCATAAATATTAAATAGCGCTCCTCAAAGTACGCACAAAAAAGTTTTATTTTCTTCATTGAAAATACCAACATTGAAACATATTAAAAAACATGTGGTTCAATGTGTGATAAGCTACAATACAGAGTATGATCGCCTCTGCTATGCAGATACTATAAGGTTTCTGTTTATTAGTTTGGGTGGCAGTAAAGCCAATTGCAATTTGAAGAGCTTGAAGCATTGCAGGGGGCAGCTTTATAAGTTCAATAATAGAAATTTCTTATTAAAGTAATTTTCCACTGATCAAGCTCTATATGGTCTAACACGATCTTTTTGAATGAAAATGTTGAGTAAAGATGAATAAATGGATCAAGATGATTGAGCAGTAATAGGATGATATACAGATCAGTGCAGTTATCTAAAATACCTGCCATGCATATAGAATGGACCTACGAAATCTGTCTTTATGGATATGACTCATATAATAATGGCAATTCAAAATTTATGTAAAATTTGTTATTAAATCTGTTTTAATTGCCTAAAAAAATAGTTAGTAATACATAAAATATAATAATTTAAAAATCTTTTCATTTTATAATTTTTAATTTCCTTAAGTATCATAATTTATTACAGTCCTTAAATATAATAGTATTTTTATTATGTGGCTTATTTTTACAATAATATAGGTAGTTGTAAATTTTGACTAATGTGAAGTTAATTTGTTTAGAGTAAAATGTTATATAAATGCATTATAAGTAAATACGAAAACATTGTTTCATTTAGTATTTTGTGTAATATATTATATGTTGGCTAGATTTATTATATTTGCCTGACTTAATATTTTATAATGTTCTATAATTTTTCTTTTCTCCAGTCTCTACTTTTATTAGGTTATCTTGTTCGAAATGGTTCCGAAAGAGTTGTAACCAGTGCGCGGGAACATATTTATGATTTACGTAGCCTTGAAAATTATAGTCATATTGATGAATTTGGTAGAGATCAAGGTATAAATGGTAAGTTTAATTAATTCTATACATTGTTTCTGATATGTACATATTATACTTTAGAAAAATTTTACGTTATTTATAGCAAATTTGATTCTAATTTTTATTTTGTAAACCAGTTGTCATTGTATGCAAAATTTGATAGGAAAATACTTTTTTTTTTTTAATAATTTGCATTAAAATTATTTTTATACAAAATATTTTAAAATATTTTTATTATGGAATCTTAGTTGTACTTATTTTTTAAGATCTGATTTTTTTTTCCTAAATCATTAAAATAAGTGTTCATTTTTACTTGTTTTTAACATTTTTAATTATTTTAATACTGAAACAATAAATATTCATAAAGTTTCGAGTTATCACTTTCTTCCTGTTTTAATTTGTATAAGATATTTGACTAAATGAAAAAGAAATGAGAGTTATAAAGTGAATAAATAATTTCTTAGGTACTTAAATATTAAATAATATATTTGAAATAAACTGTGAAATTTAAATTTAAAAGAATAAGTTTTTAAACCTTTTTTAGTGTTTGATTTAAAAAATTTCATCAAAATTGTAATGTTTCTAATGGTTTAAGAGTGTAATTTAATTTTAAAAAATAAAATAACTTTCAAGTATTAGTAATATTAAAATGTATAATTAAATTTAGATTATTTCCCAGAAGTTAATATCATATAAATTTAGATTAACATGCTTTTAGACCCTGTTCAGTAAAATAAATTTCAAATCAAATATGTGGCTTGTAGTATTCATGAATGGATGAAATATCTAATTTTTAAAATATTTTATATAGGTTATATTTTGCTTATTATGAAAGACATTTAATTTTTGTTCATATACAATTCTAGTATTTAAACATTATGAAAAATGATTAAAAGGAATTTCAATCTTTGTAATTTTCTTTTCTGAAGTATTTAAAAATAAGTTGTAATAAAGTTAAAGTTTCCATAAAAAATGTTTAAAGACATTTTTGTCTCATTTCTACCCCCCTAAATCAATGAATGAAGCTGATATTTTATCCTTATTATTATTTGTATTTTATTTATGTATATATATTTTTTTGCTAGTTCGTCAAAGAACTAGAGATCTTATTGAATTTATTCAGGATGATGATAAATTAAGAGAAGAAAGGAAAAAAGCTAAAAAAGCAAAGGACAAATATGTTGGAATGTCATCAGAATCGATGGGATTTGGGTAAGAATATAGCTTGTTGAAGGAATTTTTTTTCATTCTCTAAATAATAGATAAATAAGAATAAAAATTGCTGAAAATGGACAGTAATTAGTTTATGGATTTATGTATATTTTGGGTAATCATTTATTCAAGATCTTTGTGTAATATTCATGAAGTCAAATATGGTGAACAATATCTAGGAACAACTTAAATATTTGCTTCTTTTTAAAACTGCCTAGTATTTACAACAAAAGCATAAAATAAGAGCTGCATGAGGAGTGAGAGCAACTGGAGGGGAAGGAAGACAATAACAGTAGTTCATGATTAATTTCTCAATGACAGTGTGCTCTGGCCAGCATACTGTTCTTGCTGCATCCACTTGACTGCGATTACACTGCCTGCTACAATCAAAACCAATTCTCATAAATATCATTTTGCCTGCAATAGATGCCAGGTTTTAAAAAAAAAAAAAAAAGTGTTTTTATATTGATTGGCTTGTTTATAATTGTCCAGGAAAAATTGTAGAAAATAATTTATACAAAGATGAAGGGGGATGAATTTTTAAAAAATATTTTATTGACCTTTTTTTTCTTTGATTTCTTTTTATTTAATTCTAACATTATTATTATGGGAGGGGGTCTAGTTTTAAAAATATTTGTTAAATTCCTTACTTTTACAAGGTTTTAAGTATGTTATTAATCACTGATGTAGTATAATTTTTCAATTTCGTAGAGTTTTTGAATTAGCTTATATGGTATTCCAGCTTTATGTGAATGATTTTGAATTTTCTTAATTTCACCTGGAAAAGTCAGATTATTTTACTTTGCCTGTAGAGTGGCCACTCCTTTTATGAATAATATACTTTTTATGAATGTATATTTTTATTAAATATATAAATATTTTTTCTCTTTTGATTAAAATTTAAACATATGTAAGGATAGGATGGACTGGAATAATCTATGTAAGCCACTAAATTTATGTAGTATGATTTAATTATCTTATAAAGTTTTTAGTTTATTTGTACTTTTCAAACATTTGATATTGTACTAATTGTTTTATTAGTGGAAAATTTGGTGGAAATGGTAGTGGAAATCAATTAAATCCCTTTAATGACTTAGATGATTCTTTTAAATCAAAATTGCCAAAATTTGATCTTTCAAGAAGTCGAAGTTTTGAAGATTCACCAGACCAGAGGTTAGTTCGCATTTACGTAGTATCTTTAAAGTATAACACAGTGTTTATTTACATTTTTGAAAAATATTTTTAAAAAAAATGTGTTATTTTATTTTAGTAATGATGAAGACCGTAGATCTGAAAATGATGACCGAGCTGAGTATAAAGATGATGAAATTGAAACACAAGACATAAAAAATGTTAAACTAAATAGAGTAGGTGAAAGTAAAAATGCCTCCAAAGGTAATCGTAAAATTGACATGGGTGCTGCTGCTAATTTTGGAAAAGATCATAATTCAACAGTAAGTAATTTCTTTTGTTAAATTTTATACTTTTAATGAAAGATTAATATACCAATCATATTAGCTCTTTATTAAATTTATGGTAGCCTGTTTTATATCTAGCTATATTTTTCTTCTATGAAATATTTACTGTTTCATTTTTAAAAATGTGCTGCTGCATAATTTTCACCTTTATTTTTAATAAGTAATAGTTAAGTTAGAAAAGTTAAATTAGTAAAAATTATATTTATTTAGTAACCTTTACACTATTTTCTTAAATATATTCTAATCAGTTACAACTGTAACTTTCATATACAAAATGGTGAGAAACTGTAAAATTAATTTCAATCATCATGTTTATGAAAGCAATTATCATTAATTGCAGATGTATTATATATAATTTATATATGTAAAGTGTCTGGGTTATGAAGTTATCTAAATGAACATGGTTATATTAAAAGTTTTATATTATGTTATTAGTTATGAAAAGTTGTGTAATTAGGAGAATGCTCCTAAATTTTTAATCCAAACTTTTTATTAAGGCGTCATATACAGTGCCAACTCTTAAGAGCTGAATTTGTTGCTGAAATGCTAGTCATATCAAAGATAATGTTAATTACTGTTTGTGATGAATCTATATTCCACATTTGCAGAAGAGCTAACACATAATTGTGGTGTTTGGGTGTTGCATACTCCTGCAAATTGATCAAAATTGGAAAATACTCCAGTAGTTGATGCATTATTAGGAATCTACAACAATTAAATCATTCAGCCATTCCTCTCTTCCCATAATTGATAATGACAGAGAGCTGTTATAGATCCCACCAAATTTCAGCAAGACAATATTTCAGTAAACTTGCGTGGTTTTAATTGAGTTTTTGAATATGACATTTCTTGGACATTGGATCCATTACATAGATTCCCAGATCACTAGTCATAATATTGTTGGATTTATTTTTATTTGTAACTTTATTAAAATGAATGTGTGCAAAAAAAATTCACAGTTTGGATGATTTGAGACAGGTCATCTCTGCAGTAGTTAATTTATTAACATACCAATCAACTTCCTAATCCCTTGATCATCACGTCGAATTTCATTAATATGTAAAGAAAGTTGAGGAGTTACCCTTTTCAAATGAACCAGATATCCAAATTAATCATGTGGTATTCTTAATATTAACTTATACGAAAAGTAAATCTTCAGCCTAGATGTTCAGTATATATAAAAAAGTAGATAGCATATTAATGTTAATAATTATATTAATAATTATTAACATTAATCTGCTCTTTTGCTTTCAAATTCATAGTTAACTTAAACAAAATATACTTAAAAAATACCTCTTGTATATGAAAAAATTTATTACTTTCATATCTTGTTTAAAATTAAAATTACTATATGCTATGCTAGTTAAATCTGTTGATTAAAGTACATATCTTAAAAAACAGATAATATAAAAATTTAGTGAATTTTTCAATTTAAATCAGTAATCTCATTTAAATTCATTAATTTTATTCCTTGCTGATCAAATATAAATATTTGTAATAGTATATTGAATTTTTTTTCAAAGTATAATTTTTGAAACAAAAATTAAGAACACATGTATATGCATTTAATAATTTCATATATATTGCATGTGTATGTTAAGAATGTATTTTTTAAATTTTAGCATTCCACTCCTGAGAAGTCTGTTAATTTGATAGATACATCCCCTAAGAAAGAAGTAAAAAACGAGGTTGATTTATTTGCAGATCTTTCTATTTCTTCACCCAATAATAATAATAATGTAGCAGGTATTTATTACTTTTTATTTTTTTTTATCAAATTGAGATATGTATTAAAACATAATTCACAAAATTAGTTACAACAATTTTTAAATCTAAGAAAATTGATTTTTTTCAGAAGTTGCATGATAGTAAATAAGGCAATGTAAATATTTATATCTATTCTATTACTTATACTGCTTAATTATGGTATAGTTAGTATTATTATGCACAGAACAAAAGGAAGTCTTATATGTATAAAATACTGAATTTTAAAGTAATAATTGAAAGTTTTAATAATTTTTGATTTTTTTTTTTTTAGACTCAGCAAATGGTGATTTTGCAGATTTTACTAGTTTTAAAAGTGCCGAAGAGCCCAAGTACGTATTTTAAAATAATTCTTTTGTTTTTAAATTAACAGATTTTCTTGTATGTTTTTTATACCTTACTTAATATAGGCATTAGAATAATCTTTAATATATAGGTTATTAATCCAATATTTGGGTTCCTTTAGTGTTTTTCTTAATCAATACTTTTTTTTTTTATCATTCATATATTTGCATTTTTTTTCTTCATTTCAGTTTAAAATTATTAATAGAAAGATTATGTAAAATCCTATGTCATGGTGATAATTTGCAGTTGTATGATAAACAATGTATAAAGAACATTTATAATAAAATAAAGTATAAAAATTAAAGTTCTCCTTGTTATTTATTTAGGGCCTATAGCTGACTTTATTTGCGTCCCCCTTCCCCCATGATTCTAATTTAATCGGATGTTTCAGTGAATTAGATTGAAGTTCTCGAGAAGGATAATAAATGGTGTATTTTTCAGAAACTATTTATATACATTTCAGTTTTGAGACCAATTCTGTTTTTTAAATTGGGAAGAATCTCTAGATATGCCCAATCTCAGTCATTATCAAATCATTGAGAGTAAATAAATCTCAGATTCTCTACATACAATAGGCGTTTTGAAATCATCCCAGTAAAGATTATGAAATGACAGCTACTTTATTCTATTGCAAAAAAAAAAAAAAAAAAAAAAAAAAAAAAAAAAAAAGCTCCAAATGGTTCCATGTAATATTTTTTTAATATTTTGAATACTGCTGTCATAAATGCCTTTATTATCAGCGTAATTGCCAGTAGTTCACTATAAGTATCAAAATTGTGTCTTTGCAAAGCGTAGAAAATCATTTTAAATATATGCAGGCCACTATTATTTATAAAATATGCTATTGGAAAAAAAATTTTTAATATTAAAGTTACAATTATTATAAATAAGTATTATATCCTGCTTGTGTTTAAAATTAAAATATTTTAAAATCAATGCTATAAACTTATAACCTTAAAATACTCCTTTAAGCCTTTTAGGTTCAATGCGTGTTTTTGTATAGTCAGATTAATTTTAATGATAGATGATTAGTAGCGTCTTAATTTTTCGAATTTTGAGATTCTGGTTGACAAATTCAATAAAATCTTAATTCACATATATGCTTCATATTAATTTAAATTACTAAAAACTTGCAATTAGGACCATAATTTCGTTGTTTAATGTACAAGTTAAAGTTTCCTTTGGTTTGATGTGATGGAATAAGACAATTAGTTTCTAGATAGTAGGAAAAAGGGTACTTGCATATTAATGCCACCGCAGCTACAGATTTGGCAGTTTTTAAGTGGCACCAATCTATACTTAAAGTTTTGTGACAAATCATAAAATATATAAAACACTTTTATTTAAAATCAAAACACTTTATTTAAAAACAAAGTAATCAATCAGATTTCGGTGGAAAATGGGCCGATATAGAGTTTAACGTAGATTCAAAACAGTCTCTATTTTGGTGCATTGGCAGCTGTTTATTGACGCATTAGAGCAACTTCTGCTGCAGTGGTGTTAATACGTAAAAAGTCTTGTTGACAATTTTTTTCCACTAAAGATATTTTAAGTCTGTATGTACTTAAGATTGGTAGAAATCTTTAAACTTATATTATAACAAAGCTTGTATGTTTGTTTGATACACTTCAACTTCACTTTATTTACTTAATGCAGTGTTATTTTTCAGACAAGATAACTTTGCTGATTTTGCTGCTTTCACATCTGTTTCAACTAATTCAGTTTCTGGTAGTGAGTCTCTTAATTTCCTTGATTCAAATATTGGCTCTGTGCAACCAGCTTTTCAGTCCTTACCATCAGGTCTTCCCCCACTTCAACCTATTGGTGCTGCAACTCCCTTATCTCCAACATTCAGTGCCTCTCCTTCACCAATGATGTCTCCTGTTGGAAATCTTTATCAACCTGTAATGGGCACACCTGTAGGTGTAGTGCCTCCTATACCAGCTGTCCCACTTGCCTCTCGAGTGCCTGCACCTGTTCTAATGCAGCCTTCAGTTGGAAATATAGGAGCAGCTAATGTTATATATCCTGTGGCTTTTGTAGGCAACACAATGTATTCACAAGTAAGTAAATACTTTATTAATGAAATTGGATTTATTAGCACTGTCTAATAGTTTTATGGTCAATTACTTGGCTATAAATCAAATTGCTGGAATTGTGATTTGTTTAATTGAATTGATTTGAATTGCCATAAATGATATGGCACACAATAATATATATATATATATATTTTTTATTAGATTAAAATAATTTTTAAATCTAGTAAATTAAAATGAAAACACTTTTACAAATAAAATATTAAAACTTTTTATATAAACAAAAAGATTGCTCAATTAATTAAAAATGTTTTTACAAAATTTCATTTTATAATTGACATACTTTTTAACGTTAGTCAAATTTACTACCCAAATTTCTTCTGCATATGCCCGGTTTATTCATATTTATTCTTTTGCGTATTTCTTCTGCATGTTGACAACTATGCAATAAATTAGTATAAAATATTAGTATAAAATTAATTAGAAAAGCATAAAATATTTTTATACATTTAAGAGGAATGAAAAAAAAAAAAAAAGTGGAATAATGAACAAGAATATTAACAATAATGCCTAACTAAAATTGAACTACAATGACCCAACAATAAAAAAAATAGTAATGATTGAGAATAATCTAAGATACAAATAATTAGTTGAACAGCTTCGTGGAAAAAAATTCTGAATGTTATTTGCCTGGAATGAAATTTGATATACCTGCCAGATAGCTCATTACTTAATAATCTGTTAGAACAAAAGTGAAAATAAAACCCATAAATATAGTTAATGTAGTAAGACACATTTGGTGTAAAATCACCACCTTAGTGAAAAAAAAAAAAAAAAATAGGTGTTAAAACTAACATTATGTAAAATATAAAATTATCCATTAAATCTTTTTTATGTATATATATATTAAATTATTTATGTATATTGTCACCCAGGAAATTTATGTGCATAAGATTTAAGCTTCAATAAGTGCATTATGAAATAGTTTAAAAATTGTTGGCAAACTTTTTGAACATAGTAAATTCCCTGCAATATTTTAATACAAGCTTATGAAAAATGTCATTTTCTGTTTTGTTGCTTTTACATTTTCCAAATTCTTCCAAATCTATTCATGTATGTATTGAATGATGTTTGAAATTAATTTAATAAAAATTGTTTTAATTCATATTTTTATATTTTAGCCTTCTTCTCTTCCTGTAATGTCTACTACTTCCACTGTGCCTACTCATTCATTACAAGATTTTAGGGTATTTTTTAGCTTATTATTTATTTCTAATTAAAAATGTAAACATCAGTGTACTTTATAATTATATATATATATATATATTTATATTTTATGTTTAAGACTTCAAGAAATACATGGAGTGATGCAATGGGTACCGTGAATATTAGTGTTGACAATTTAACTCCTGCCAGTAAATATGACAAACAACCAGCTCCAAGTATGAATCAGCTTGCTGGTATATATCTATTTTATGATTTTATGTCATTTGAGAAATTCATTTTTGCATGCTTTTATTCAGTACTGTATACTTAATCTGTGCACTAATATTCTTTTACATTATCTTTTCTTTTATTCTTGAAATTAATCCTCTTCCCTTGATCTTTTAACGACATTTTATTACATGGTGTAATAAGAACAAATCCTTTCTAAAGTTTAATGAATTTAAAACTTATATTCCTCCATTTTTCTAAAAACTAATTTAAATAGGAAAGAATTTATGAGAAATATGTATGAAATACAAATGTTTAAACTGTTTTAGCATTTTTTTTTTTTTATAAAATATCAAACAAATAGAATAAGTATATCTAGATTAAATATAAATTTAATGCAATTTTCTTATGAAATTAAATTGAAATAATTAAGATAATATGTTAGGTTGTTCCATATGAAATGAACTTTTCAGTATACAATTTTTAAAAGGTCACTAACACAAATTGTTTGAACATAATCAAAATATACTCAATCTGCATCAGTGCACTTCTGCCATTGATTACAAAGCATTTTTATACAATTTTCAAAGAACACCTTTGATTTATAGTCAATAAACGTAGTAAAGACTGTTTTGACAGCTTCATAATTGACAAAGTATTTATTCTTTATAATAATAAAAACCAGCTCATTCAGTTTTTGCAGTACGAGTTGTGAAATATGTCTATGTTATGTATAAGAATAACGCTGTTTCTGCTGACAATTTCTGATGCGCAGTGTTAATTGTTAATAGTAATAAGTACTGTGCAATTAATTATTTGACCTATTTCTAGGAGGCTGTATTGCATAAATCCCCTTTGTTCCATCAAAATATCAACATTGTCTTCTTTGAATGATGGGTTAGGTTATCTAAATTTAGCCATTGGGCTGAGTATATATGATTGTCATACAGTAACCACTTTTCATCACAAATAATGATACCACCAATATTGCCACAATCTAAAAAGAAGTAATTTCTTTGTAGATAACTGAATAATGTGCAAATAGGCAATTGTTGCAATATTTGTGTTTCTGCCAACTTATGTCGAACTCATTTGTAAAGTTTTTTTCCATCTTTTCAAGACTGCAAATTGTCTCAAAAGTGCTATTATACTTACTTCAAGATCAACAAGTTCTCTGACAGTTATTATAGGGTTATCTTCAACTTTTATCTTCAGAACATATGACAGAAAAAGGTTTCATGTCTTCATTTTTCTATATTCATATCCGTTGATATGAACATCTTAAAACATCGTCTATGAGGATACATTAGCTGTATTATTCCCAAATGCAGCATTAATGTTTCATCTTGCTTGGTAGCAGAATGTCCAAGTTTATATTCATACAGAAAACTTTTTTAATTTTCAAAAACTACATGTGAAAAAAAATATACAGTTAGATAATGTACAGAATTAGCAATAAAATGATATGTAATTTCCTTGTTAAACTTAATACTGGTAAATCTATATTTTATAAAATATCAGCTAATACTAAAAATGCATTTTATTTAGAACAACCCAATAGATATTTTTAAAATAATTGAATTTAGATAACAAATATATTTAGTTTTTTAATTTTTCTATATTTTAGCATTAATTATATAATTAAAAGACTTTTTAAACCTATTTGAATTTGAATAATTAAAAAAATTAATGCCAGAAAACAGAATAATTACCGCCAATCATACAGATAGTAATTTTTTCCACTTATGTGAATATTCATTCACTTAGAATAAATATTCAATTATTATTATAACAATTGAATTTTTAGGAGAATTTTGAACTCGGCGAAATTAATTTATTTCATAAATTGTTACAAACATTTTTTTTTTTTGTACATGCCAAATTTGAAATTAAGATGAAACTATATTCTACAAATTTTCAAGAAGCTAGTTGTTTAAACATTTGAATTCATCTACTAATTTGCATGTTTTTCACAGTTAACCTTTATCTTTCCTAACACTCTTACAGGAGTGAATATGAATGCAATGAATATGAATAATCTTTCGATGAACATGCAACAGATGTCTCTCAATCAACCTATAATAGGTAATAACTTAAAAAAAAATTAATCTAAATTTTCTTTTAATTTGCATGTGCTCAATTAAATATTAAATGAAACTATGGAAAATTTTTTATTCGGTGAAACATTGATTTCTAGTAAGTTAAATTTTTCGCTCGTTGAATAAATTTCTATAATCAAAATTTGAAATGTTTTTATTAACATATCAACTTTTGCTCAAATATCTGAAATGGGACTTTTTTTATTTACTTTTCAATGCTTTTTCTGTTAAGCTTCTTTCTTCTAAGAATTTCTATTAACTCACTCATATTTCAAAAATTTCATTATTGTTTTACACTTTGAAATAAATAAACATTTATTGTATAAGGCATAAAGATTAGAATTGTCGAATGCAATTAGATAAAGTGAAACTCATTGATTAATTGAATTTAGTTTCATGATGCATTATGCATATTTTATGACTGTAGATTTATTTAATGTTTGAAATATGGCATTTTTTTTATTGAAATATAGTAGGTACAATTTCTATATATTAATTTTATTCAATGCGTTTCTCTTGAATTTATTATTTTTTTAGCATTTAACAATTCTTAGAATTTTAATGGAGCATTTGGTTATTTTATATTTAAGTTAAAAACAAATAAAATGAACACATCTTATCTTTAAATGCACAATTTAAAACTTTAAATTATGCAATTAGTTTATTAAAAAATAATTTTTTAAATGAATATTTATATATAAATATCTATAAAAATCTGTTTTAGTCACTAAAAATAATTGTAGAATTGTGAAGAATTAATGAAAATTACTTGTTATCTAGAATTAATGTAGAATGTGGGTGACGAACAAGCCTACCATTTATTTATGAGGAATGATATATTATGACAATGAAAAATCTGTTTATTTCTCTAAGTTTGTATATTTTTGCCCATGCACGACCTCAATTTACATCGAAATTTTCCCAAATTTAGCATAAATACTTCTGATACAAGGCCTGAGTCAAGTGAAAAAAAAATAAATAAAAATTGGTCATTTTAGGATAAATTAGGTTTTATGCTTGTTTGGCAAATTTTTCACTTCACTTAGGTTTTATGCCTACTTCTGCTGTTTTACTATCTGAGTTTTCGTCTCATTCTTCTGAAAGAAATTCTCCACTCTTCATCTCTGAATGTTCAAAATTGTGTAGCAATGTGGATGGCTAGTTTGTCACAGTGTGAGGTTGGGAGAAAGAGTCCGTTGAACTTAACACTGACTTTTATTGTTAAATTTGCAATGCCACCTAAGAGAAGAAAAGTTATTTAATTGGGCCAGAATTGACTCTAAATGAAAGTAGCACTTATATCTATAGAAAATTTGGATATATCAGAATCAGAATGAATCTACTAATATGCTGAGAATGGCGAAGAAAGTTGAGATGCTGCTTTGAATAAATATGAATTTAAATAAAAGTTTTATTTTTTGAAGCTGTGCGATGCTAGGTTATATGGGCTAGTAGATTATATGCCTCTAGTAGATTGTATGCACTAGTAAATTATATGCAATAATTATTTCTAATCCTTACATTTGATAATTATCTGTTCACAACCCTTATTCTTATTGGTGAAAATATTACTATCAAGAAAATCGTTCAATATCAATCTTTGGCAACATATTAACAATGTCAGTACTATCAATAGGCTTCAATTTCTTCAATAATTTAATTTTATAGTTGCATGCCATTATTTGATCTCTTGTGCAGAATTTCCATAGTTAACATTGGGATACAAAACTTCCTACTAATATATGAATGTTCATAATCTGTCTGCAATATAATGCACTACAAATCACTTCCACTTATTGATAAATTGCTCATTTTTTTTTTTTTTTTTTTTTTTTTTTTTGTCATTACATATTTTTTCATTGTGCAATGGCTTATTTACTACGTCTTTTCCTTGTAAGCTTTGTAGGTCTTTCTAGAATTTTTAATTTTTTGCTGGAATTTATGCTAGTTTTAATTTTGGTAACCAATAAAAATACTGTATTTTCTGTTACACATGTAACATTATTTCTCATGTAATATATAGTTAATTGAATGAAAGTAATAACTATGAAAAGCTAACCTATTCTAAAATACTTGTTGAATAGCTATATCATTTACAATATTTATCATTCTCTTGTCTTTTAAATGACTTGATCCATTTTTTTATTTGTAGTTTCTCACATACTCTACATTAAATGTTCATAAGATATATAATTTTTTAAATGATATTTGGTACATTTAATTTTGAGATTATATTAGATAGCTTTTTTTTTTTAGTTTTATGTGATTTGCAAAGAAAGTTTAGTGTACAAAAATTAAATTTGCTGCACATATTTTTATGATGGGGAATTTGTAAAATACTGTTTTACAAAAAGGGCAAACACACCTGAAAAGAAAAAAAAATCATTGAATTTTAAAGCCATACTACCATAAGAACTACCATACTTACCTTATTTTACCTTATTTTTACTACCATAAGAAAGTAGTAAATAGATTTTCTTGTATCATCGAAATTAAAAATGTTATTACAAATAATTTTATTTTTTATTAGCTAAGGATTAATCGACTAATATTGAGTGCTGCTTCTGATTTTTCATTTAAGCATTTCGTCATTGTATTACAATGCCTTTGTTATTAATAAAAAGCAATTAGTAAAGTAAACATCATTATACAGGTTAAAGAAGAAAATAAGGTACATGGTACATTTATTAAGATAGTAAATTATATTGTTGCTTAATTCATGAATGATACTAAATGTAATTGGTTCTCTGAATGAAAGTAGAAATTGCTTATCTTTCATTGTACTGATATTCTATTAGAAAAACTTTGTGTAGTAAAATTATTGCACAATAATGCTATAGAAACTGAGTGTAAAAATTCAGCTTTGAATGTATGCATGCATGTACAAATATTTAAATGTGAAATATCTTTATTATGCTTCAGTATGAATAAAGTATTTTCAAACTTTTTATTTTGCTTTGGCAGGGAGTAAAACAGATTTATACTATCAAAAATAAACAGATAAACAAATAAATAAAAAAAAAAAAAATTACACTATGTGATGTTCACTGAATATTGAACTCATTTAGCACTCTTCTTTTAAACAAATATCCAAATATATCAGAGTCAAAAAGTCAGTAAATAGCTTCATGATACAGTAACCTTGTATTAATTCCGCAGGGCCGAAGTCCCAAACATGCTATTTTAAAGAGAGATTATTGTATTGCCAATGACTTTATTGCATTCCTATTTAAATTTTTGTAAAATTTAAATATATATTTTATTTTAGAATTTACACTCGCAAAAAGGATTTTTTATTATTTAATTATAATTTTTTTAGGACCTGGTGGCTTGCCTGGTGCAATTAGCCCAATGTCAACTAACGTAATGTCTCCGCCTAGTGGAAATTTTCGACCTGTATTTAACAGTCCTGGAAATCTAAGCATAAAATAATTGAAATAATTTTATGAAAACTATAAGCTAATGTGTGCTAAACATCATCGTGTTGAAATTTCATGGCTTATTGAAATGTAATGAATTCATCATGAGTTGAAAGATGAAAATGCTAATCATTTTTATATAGTTCCTGCATGAAACGGAACTCAAACTGTGCTTATAAGGGAAGCTTAGGGTGAAAGGATTTCGAAAAATACTGTGTTTGGGAGTTTCTTTAAAACTTTTCTTGGTCACATTGTGTTGAAATGAATTTCAAATTCTATTTCTTTGTTTTTCCTGTTATATATTGTTATCTTAGATTTTCAAATTAATTTGTATCAACATTAGTTATCTGATAAGTTTCTTTTCTGTATGTTAATCAGAAGTATTTAAAGAAGAATTGTAGATTATATGACTGATATCATCTTGTTGATCTGTGAACAATGAATTGTAACTGTTTTGTTTGTATTTTATTTAATCGAAAAAAATGTATTTATTGAATAAATATTTTTTAAAAAAATAATAAGTATGAAATCATATTAAAAGAAAAATGAATCTATTGCATGTGTAGAATTTTTTGAAATGTGAATGCACATTACTTAATTTTTTAAAAGTATGTGTAAGCATTTTACTTATGTCACAATTTACTTTTTTTTAAAATTTGTTATATATATTTATATAGAATGAATTCTTTCTTTCTTTTTTTTTTTTTCATCAGTAAATAGTTTAATGTGTAAAAATTTGCAAAATCTTTATTTTGATTAGAATTTTACACCATGTACTTCCATTTTATCATTCATCTGTAAAGTTTTCATATTTAATAAAGCAACCATTCCTGTATAATGTAGAAAAATATTGAGCTTGTGTGGGTTCTGTATGGTGGAAATTATGCTATGCAATTTTAAGAGTTTGAATATGATGTTCTGTTGTGTTTTGTAATTAATTTTGAGATTTGCTCAATTTCGTCTGAAAGGTAACAATCATTAGATCACAAAACATTAAAAAGAGTGACCTGATAAACATTTACTTTAAAATAATTCTTGAATTGATCACACTGGTTGTAAAATTGTCAAGCAAGCATTTTTTTTAACTAGACGCAAGTTCTTAATATAATGGATTTTTAAATCGAATCGAATAGAAATCATTGAACCACAAAGCAATAAGGATGATATTTATTTTAATGGTGGGGAGTCAACTTTTTATTTTGCTAGTACTTTTTGGAAATAAATGATAAGACTAGATCAATGCAATATCATTTATTTATTAGCTAGTTTTTACTATAATTTTAATTAAGATTCTTATTGAAACATAGATTTATATAAGTTTTAGACTGATTTGAGACTATTATTTTTAGCTATTCATGAAAATGTTTGTTTTCTACTTATTGTGTAATGGTTGTTTCTTTGTTAATTTTGTAGTGATATAGTTATAGATTATGTTAAGACTTTATTATCAGGCAAAGTGTTTGTGATTTCTTTTCATTGTTTGGTTTATGTGGTTAAATGGGTCTATCTCTATTAAATGAAATTTAAATGTGTAGAAATAAAAATGTACATAAATTGTTACTGTTTTGCTTTTCTTTTGATAAAATTATTTAAATATTTTTAACACATTCATACATATTTTTGTTTCTATTTCATTCATGTTATGAAAAAGAACTATTAAAGATATGATTTTTCTTTTTTGTATCAGTAATTTTATTCTAACTAAATACCTTTTATTGTTTATTTCAAAATTTCCTGATACTGAAATATAAATATTTGATTTTGGCTTGAGGTTTAATTATTTTCTTGACAATATTTTGAACATTAACTGCATTTGTTGAAGAAAAATTTTCTCTGATTCTATCAGAGTCGATTAATTCTCATTCAGTATCGATATTAACATAATTTTATAAAATATACTTCTAAATTTCATCAGCAGTTACTCTAATGGAAGAAATCTAGAATATATTTAAGGTAAATTGTATTGCTGAATATTTGGCTGTAAAACAACTTGACAAAAGGCAATCTTATAAATTTGTCACAATGTAATTGTTTTGTGTTTGCATATATATATATATTCAATATAACATATTGATTAATTATATAACTCAACATAACATAAATATATATTCAATGCAATAAGTGCAACTATTTATTATTTAAAATTTTAAAATGTTATTGCATTAATTAAAAGAAAGTAGACCTGATGCAGGTAAAAATAATCTTTGAATCTGAATTTTTTATGTGTCAATAATTTTCATATATTCTTTGCATTAAAGGACTTGAGATGTCTGTTTGTGTTAATTTTGAAACAACAAAGCAATCATTTCATAAAATGAGAATGCATCCATTGTTGATTATATATAAATAATTCACACACACACACACACACACACACACACACACACACACACACACACACACACACACACACACACACACACACACACACACACACACACACACACACACACACACACACACACACACACACACACACACACACACACACACACACACACACACACACACACACACACACACACACACACACACACACACACACACACACACACACACACACACACACACACACACACACACACACACACACACACACACACACACACACACACACACACACACACACTTTTTTTGTGAAATGTAATACTTTGTATTTATATTAAGGAAGGAATTAAATATTAAATTAAATTATCTATGTTTCTGGAAATGAGGGAATCTGTTTGCAAAATTTTTACTTGCTTGTACTTAGTATGTTGCGTTGTTAGAGCATATTAACATATTTGATCATTCTTTTAAAATTAAAGAGTGGTTATTTATAATGGAAAAAAATATATAGATTGAATTTATATGTTCTCCCCTGCCTGCAGCAGCTTAGAATCATTTTATAATTATAAATTCAGATTTTATTTATATTGATCATAAATTACCTTTCCTAAGTTGGTAAATATAGTAGTTTGGTGTTTGTTCTCATTACATCACTTGTGTAGTTTGATAGTTTAATCAATTCAATTATTAGTCTAAAGAACTAAAGATATTTACTTATTGATATCACTTATTCTTTAAAAATAGTTAATAATATCAGTCAGTGTACTTCCGTGAAAAAAATGATAAAGGTGTGAAAAAGAATTTAAAATGATTGAAAAAATAAAAGAAAAAGGGGGGAAAGGAAAGAAGTTTGATAAAAAAAATTCTTTTTAAATTGCTAATAAGAATTTTCTGAAACAGAGATAAGTAAACTATATTTAAGAATTCTTGAAAATGAAAGGATTTTGGATATTTTATGATATTGCCATCTCATCAGCAAGTGAGTATAAAGTTTTGAATTTAGAATTTCATGTTATACTTGGCAATACATCCTTTCTTTGCATGTGACATGCCATACATAAATTAAAATTGCAGTTTTATCCAGGAATGGAAAAAGATTAAAAAAAAAAAAAAAAAAAAAAAATCGTTTTTGCATATTTGTTTATCAAATGTTATATGGCATGTCGTTTTCCGTAAGTACAAAATTCATACAAATCTGCAAATTATATGTTCGAAAACGCGAAATAGTGAGTACATTGCAATATGTTATTAGTCGCATTTGTTGTTGAATAATTATTGAAATGTTTGGATGAACTATGTATACAGTAACAATATTATACAGTAGTGTATAGCAGGGTGGTGACAGAATCGGGAAATCACGGAATTTTTTCGATCTGGAAAAGTTGAGGAAAATTGTTGACTAAAGCATTTCTCTCCAAGCATGCACACGATCGGCGATTTTGTAGGATCGCTGCTAAAGCGATCATTCGCTTTTTCGGCAATCAAACATACGAGCAATTGGCGATTTTGTAACAAAGCATGTTTGCCAACTCGTTTTACGGCAACCTTCGGTTTTTTTTTATGACTGGCTATTCAGTTTATGATTTATCTCATTTTAAACTTGTCTTTCACTAGTGTGTATGGGTTTGCTTGCTTTTTGTGATCTGTTGTGCTGTTGCTTTATACCCCAAATTTTGATTGTTTGAAAAACCCAGCAAAAGATGAATGTTCAAAAGCCAATTCCAAACCTGAAGAATCCTTTCGAATTTCCACGGCAAATGAATTTAATGAAATTAATGACGCAAGGGAAAGCTCCCAACCATTCCTGCAAAAATCACAACCTATCATGCTTCCCATGACCTACAGATTGAAAGAAACTTCCCAAATATTTCTAATGAACTTGCAAAACACTATAAAAGAATTCATCTCGAAAATTTCACCAGCTAAATGTAAATTATTCAAATGCAGAAAAATTTGAACTCTTCGTTATCAAGCCTAAAAATGAAAGACCACTCAAAATCATGTGAAAAGTTTCCCTGTATAAAATAAATGTCATTAAATCCAATTTTTAGAACTCAACTTCAAAATTATCAAGTTCAACTGAAAGATTCCGAAGTAAATCTCTACCATCAATTTTTATGGTAGCACTCTAATGCTCTTCGAATGATGCCGAAATCTACAAAATTTGACAAGTTGATGTATCTAAAAGTTCAAGTGGAAAACTACATACGAAGAAATCTTGCACAATGCTACTCATGTAATTAGTTTTACCATGCAAGTTCTAACCTTTAATGAATGAAACTGAAATGCGGTAAAAAATTATCTACCAAAGAATACGAAATTAAAGTTAAAGTTACAATCCAACATGCACTAAATGCAGCGTTTCAGGTCATGTTTTATGATGTAGTTGTTGTTTAAACTTTCCAAAACACCAGGGGCGGGAAAAGATAATCATCGAGACATTGTTCCACCGATCTATTTACACTCTCCAAATCGGCTATGCAGTTCATCGGCAACTCATGAAGATCTGAGCACAAGCACCTTCTAGAAATACCACTCCTCCCACTCAAGAGGTCTGATGGCCAAGTGGCTAGTACTCTGGCCTTTAGTACCATAGGCTTCGCGTTCGAATCCTGTCAGGGACATGATTGTTTATTAGTAGTTCGGAATCCACTTTAAAGTGTAGGTCCCGGTCTAGTTAACCCAAAGTGTGCACAGAATGACTGTAGAGCGACAAACCAAACCTCCCACTCCTCAGAACTTCACTAGCATATTTACTCAACCTGGTCTACTGGTTCCTCTAACACTATGGTAAAGAATTAAACACAACCATTCAAGCCTTCCCCCAAATCTGTTTGAATCCCTTCAACAATATGTAATAACCGGAGAGCGTCTGGACAAGTTTAGCAATTTTGCTTGCAAAGTTTTTTCTTCAGCACCTTAATATCTTTTTCTCATCAATTTCCCACGAAGACCTTTATTTTCAACTGCATTTCGTATTTTTTTCTTCGTATTACAATTAATATTCTTAGCATTTCTATTTTTTTCTTTTTACCAAGCATTATCTTGTTCTACAGAAGCGCCTAGGGGTTTTATGAGTTTCAGATAAAACGTCAACTTCAATAGGGATCATTTACCCAAGCTTACACGTTATTGATAAAGCATTTGAGCTTCTGGTTTGCAATAAAATGGGAAATAAAGGAATAAGACACATTTCTAATTCTTAAATATTTACTTATTTTATTTAACTATCCTGTAAGTTGTACCTGTAATTCATGTACCCGGTTTTAAGCTTTCATCGTAATCTCAAAAACTACCAATCATATGATGAAAATAAATTAATAGTTTAAAAAAAACTAAAAAACACGCTTTAGAGTTAATCAATCTAAAAAGTAAAAAATAATTCTTAACATAAGAATAAAATGACTGACGAGAAAATGAATGTCACTGTTCTAAAAGCGTGGGGTGCTCGATATCAATCGTTATAATTTTTCACTAGTTTCATTCCGAAATGCAGAGTTAGTGTAAAAACGTCATACAAAGCACCCCACGCTTTTAGAACAGTGACATTCATTTTCTCGTCAGTGATTTTATTCTTATGTTAACAATTATTTTTTACTTTTAGATTGATTAACTCTAAAAGCGTGTTTTTTTCGTTTTTTTTAAACGATTAATTTATTTTTACTTTTTAGTTTGATTAACTCTAAAAGCATGTTTTTTAGTGTTTTTAAACTAATATTTAAATGATGTCTCGGCACGGAGGAGTGGAACTATAGTTCTTACAATAATGTAATTGTGAGTAAAACAAAGGCTAAATGCGAATACTCCGTTGTGCCACTGTCCCACGGATCTGATCGCTTAAAGTAGGGCAAAATCGAGCCCAAAGAGTCAGTTATAAACAAACAAACAAACATACAGGTGAAGCTAATATAAAAGCGTATTAAAAAGAATCAACTGTTTTCTTTCTGAAAGATGCCTGTAAATGTTTCTTTGCAGCGCTATTAATGTATATGAGGAGCAACAGATCTCAGGGGAAAAAGTCAGTTACATACATAAAACATACAGGTGAAGCTAATAAAAGCGTATTAATAAAACGGACATAATGAGGAAAGCAGCAGCCCGTTCGACCTTGTGAATGAATTATTTGGTTTTGCCACATTTAAGTCTTCATTCAACTTTGTTTTTAATACGCTTTTATTAGTTTCACCTGTATGTTTGTAACTGACTTTTTGGGACTGATGGCGCCATCTACTGGCGAGTCAGTCAACTGATCAAAACCTACCTATTTTGTATAATTATTTTGTTTAATCTTAATTCCTTTTGTTTTATTTTACTTTTATCTTAAAATTCTCATTTTAACTTTAACCTTTTTATTTTTGGGCATCGTCAACAGACTCTTAATTGTACCGATAGCTTTAGCTTTTTTGATCTCCTGCTTTAATTGTTCTCAAGAAGGAGATGTTTTTCCTAAATTTTAAATTCATTTATTTATTTTTAATTATTCCTATTCATTAATTTAAGAAACTACAATTTATGCTAATGTTTTAATTAATTTAAGATGTGGAGGTTTTGTGATTCTTAAAAAACCACCAACTGGCAACTGGCGTACCGATTACGGAGTACCAACTAGGAACCGCAATCGGTACGCCCGTTGCCCAGCTGTCTGGGTAGAAATTCAGTAATATCCGCGATCGAATTGCGCTCTTCCTATTGGCCGAAAATTTCGGTGGCTAAAAAGGCGGATCTCAAAGGCATAGGAGTGCGATCATGTCGAATTGCGCTCTTCCTATTGGCCGAAAATTTCGGTGGGTAAAAGATATGTTTTCTAAATCGAGATGCATACATATTAAAGACTGTTTTTTTTTGTAGCAAACGATAAATGTATTGTAATAAATGTATTTTGTAGCAAATGATAAATGTATTGTAATAAATGTATTTTGTAGCAAATGATAAATGATTTGTATTGAAACTAAAAAATGAAAAATAAATTATAGTTTAAAAAAAAAAAAAAAACACGCTTTTAGAGTTAATCAGACTAAAAAAGTAAAAAATAAATTAATAGTTTAAAAAACTCGTGGTATGCTCGATATCAATCCTTATAATTTTTCACTAGTTTCATTCCGAAATGCAGAGTTAGTTTTAAAATGTCATACAAAGCACCCCACGCTTTTAGAACAGTGGCATTCATTTTCTCGTCAGTCATTTTATTTTTATGTTAACAATTATTTTTTACTTTTTAGATTGATTAACTCTAAAAGCGTATTTTTTAGTTTTTTTAAACTATTAATTTATTTTTTTCTTTCACATGAAGGCCTTCTTTCTGAGCATAGTACTACTGTGTCCAAAAATAAGACCAATTTTCAATTCAAAATTCTCGAGCATATGGAATTCTTTTTTTTTTTTTTTTTTTTGTCTTTTTTAGGTTGCTGACACTGTCCTTGACATTTGTGTAAAATTTGACGTCAAAATATTCATTAGTGTTTGAGTTACGTTTGGTTTTGTGAGACGCTAAAACTTATTCCGGCAATTTTTGAAATGTCTGAATTAATTGAGCAAAAACTTGCATTAAATTTTGTTTGCGGAAACGTATAGAATGTTGCAGAAGGCATTCGGTGGGCATTCCTATATCGGAAAGAAATGTTTACAAGTGGTATAAACAGTTCAAAGAAGGCAGATAACTCTTTGAAGACGAAGAGCCCTCTGGTCGACCCTATCAACCTCAACCGACAAAGCTCACGTGCAAAAAATTAAAGATATGGTACTTGCAAACTATCGCTTACCAATTAGAGACCTTGCTGATGATGTTGGAATTTCAAAAGGATCGGTCAATTCCATATTGGACCTCAAACGCGTCAATTCTCGATTGGTACCTAAAGCACTGAATGCGCCAGCTCACACTGCATTGATTCTTCGGGACATTTTCGCCAAAATGAAAGCCATATCGTTCCACAACCACCGTATTCACACGTGTGACTTCTGGTTATACCCCTAAACAAAAGACCACTCCGGCGACACAGTTTTGAGTCGATTGAAGAGATTCAACGTGAATCGCCATGACTTTTTGCCGATGACTTTTTAGCATGCATTGAGGATTGGAAAAAAGCTGGCATAGTGTATTTCTTCCCGGAGGGGATTACTTTGAAGGCGATGAAATAAGTTTGGAAGAATAAATAGAGTTTTTGAAAAAAAAAATTGGTTTTAACTTTTTGGGCGCAGTAGTAGTATTCATCCATTTTCTAAGATTTATGAACTTTTTATTTCTCTTTACAGTTAAAACTTTGCATATAAGGAGTGAATTATGTATATACTATATTTCTATAAAATAAATCGATATTTTTACAACAACGCATTATTTTTGACAATTTTCATATTTTTATTCTTTAAAAGCGTCATGACAAACATGAATATTAATAGTAGCAGAGTCGCATACTTCCCCCAAACTTCAATCCTATTTCTTTTCCATGGGCGTGCCTAGTTTCTGAAGATATTCTTTCCATCATCGTGGTGTTTTTACTTTGAAAATGAAAACCTGTGATGTAATCTCTTATGTATGCTATAAATATTTATGAAACATCTGCGTGAAGAGCGTTTCGAGCAGCGCTGGCAAGACGGTTATTCAATAAATATATTTTGTAGCAGATCGTAAGAAAATAAGTATTCTGGATTAAGAAAGAGATGATTTCTGATGATCATGGGTGATATTTACTCAGAAACATGTGCGAGACACACGCACACACAATATAAATAAAACTCCTCAAAATTAACTAATATATAAATTTGAAAATGTTTGTTTGTCCTTTATGCAAAATTCCAGTTTTCAAATTTGGCACGCATTTTGTAATGTCTCGACTTATACTAGACCTATAACGGCTTCAAGAAGAGGGCTACTTTTCAGCATCATGGGAACACTTTATGTTTACTTACAAGTACTATATATATATATATATATATAGTACTTGTAAGTAAAACTATACTATATATGTATATATATATATATACTATACTATACAAGTAGTGTTGTGGATATTAATATTACATGCAATGAGTGTTTTGTAGTAATGAGAATAACCTGTCACTGAAATCTGCTAGCAGATATTGTGTCATAAAATTAGCGATTGTCTGTGCAATCTTCACAAGTCGAAACAATTACAGATAGAATATGGACTACACGATGAGTTATTGCTTCGTGATTGGTGATAGACCATGGACTGAAGAAGTGTCGACTCCAATGAGGAGGAGTGAGGGAAAGCTGACACCCCTCCCTCGACGGATTTTTCTTAAAGGAGGTTTTTGGAGAAGAAGAAGGGAGAGTTCTGCTGACGAATCGACAAAAGAGTATTGTTTTAATTTTTTCTCTGAAGTGACTGAATAAGCCAGAGTTTCCACCTGTTTACAAAGTGAGCCCTTTGTGGTTGCGTATCACGCTGTGTGATAATTAAATTGCGCCGCAGACCTGGTGAAATAAATTTGTCGAAGACTTGAGAACACTAAAAATCTCCGACCTTGGAGTGAACTGCACTTGTAAATATCAAATTATCTTTAATTTTCATTTTTTTGTACATAGAAATTTGTATATATATGTAATGTTTGTAAATAAAAATTAAAGTGTTCCCAATGAATCTGAAAGTGGCTCTCTTCTTAAAGCTGTTATAGGTCTAGTATTGGCCGAGATGTTACAGTATATACAATATATAATGAAAATAATTGATATTATATATTGAAAAATAAAGATTTTTGAGGCGTGACATTAAAAATTATTTAATAGAGATTTAGTATTCTGTTGAAATCTTTACAGGAAAAAAATCACAAAAGAAGTTGATAAAATGACTTTTATTACTTTTTAGTATTCATGGTTGGAAATGTTTCTTCTCAGTTATATATTGATCCAAATAGGGCTGACATATAATGCCTCATTTAACAACAACCACAACTACTTCATTGATACAATTTAAAAATGTAAAGTTTTTTTTTTGAAAATGTCATAATATAACAATTTCTTAAAATAAACATTTGCCAATGGCTTGTGTCTTGATACCAATAGAGTCGACCCGTCTGTATTAGAGTAAGAACAAAATAAATAATATAGACAAGGTACCCTGAATACAGACTGGCGTATAAGTAAAAGTCTTGATCTTCTATTTTGCAAACAATTATAAAAAAAAAAAAAAAAAGATTAAAAAATATTTTCCTAAAACGTAAGTATTTACTTTTTTTATCCAATTAAAGCTCAATTATTTATTTGTATTTTTCTTACATGAAAGTCAAAAAATCTGCATAAAAAATTTTCATATGACATTTTTAAAGCAGCATGGATATATAATGACTCGAGCTGCAGAAAAACCAAAGGGGATTAAAAGATAAAAATAAATAAAAATTAATTAATTAAAATAAATAGGGAAGCATGTAGGAAGATAAATAAAGAAATAATGATTATGTACATAAAAGATCCATTACAGATCTTGAACATTGGATGCAAATTCTTTTCACATTCATATGTTTTTCAAATAGTAAAAATCTCTTATATTATCAAGTGGTTACATTATCAAATAATTACAAATAGGATAATAAATTTTTTTCTTCTCTTTTGAGCTTAAATCAGGTAGATATGGTAAGGCAATTTATTTTGAACTGCATGTGAATAAGCGAACCATCATATCAGACATTTACTGTCTGCAATTAGAGAATTAAAAGCAGATTTCACTCATTAAAAGATATGCATTACTCATTAAACAAAGTATTATTCTTAAAAAAAATCAATTGTTTTATTCGCAGACACGCACACATATATAAGATTGAATGCAGTTGTAATAACGTGTGTAAAATGTCTTTGCATCAATATTCAGCCTGATTTATAGGAGTTTTTTGACGTTTTTTCCATACGATACTCAAATGTGAGGCTGTTACCATAAAAGTTCATCACTTTCTCATACCCATTAATGGGTTATTCTTGGCATAATGTAACACAAGATGTTTGATGTATAAGAAATGATTATATTCATATATTAATAGTATTAAATTAAATCAATCCCATGTCCCTTTTTATTTGTCACTGACAAAGGATATACAAGGGTATTAAATGCCCGACTTGTGACAACGTGAACTGCCGGGGATGTGTTGCAGAAACTGTTTCAAAAGCGAGGAGACTCGATGGCGTTTGTGATGTTCAGCATCTTGCCTCGTTAGTCGGATTACCTGTTGGGAGTTTTCCGGGTTTTCTCCCATGCGATACGCAAGAGCGGGTAGTTCTCATTAAAAGTCCTCCCGGAAGGCACTGTCCTCTTTCTTCAGTGACTCGAATCAAGTCGGATTTCTACCTGCATGTTCTCCATCACAACAGAAACTGCTTCTCTCCCTCCGTCCATGAGTAGACTATTCATGGGATGTCCGTCTAGCACTGCAGGCCACTGAGGATGACACACAACACACAGATATTAAATGAAGTAAATGGAGAATTATTTATTTTGCATGCATTTTACAGGAATGAAATAAGCTGGTGAATTTCATTGTGCATTTTTTTAAACACATTTATTATCAAATATTTTGAAAGCAAAATAATATTCACGTAATTTATCTTGTGAGAAGGGAAGAAGACAACAAAGTTTGTATTAAAAAAGTGCGATTTTGTTGTGTTGTTTAAAAGATCAAAATATGTTTCGTTTGCTCCACGAAACTTTTTAATTGAGGCTTTATTTTCAAACTCTTCAGAAAAATCTTTTCATCTAAAAGTTTTTCCTTGGGCAAAGTTAAAGAGTTCCCCCGAAGTTTTAATTTTTAGAAGTCTTGTTTTCTAATCCCTGAATCCTTTTCCACAAAACTTTCTTAAGAAGAAATATATATATTTTTTTCATTTTGGTTCTTTTAAAGAACTAAAATCGAACGAGATTTATTTTGCACGTTTTTTTTTTTTTTAAAATAAATAGTGAATTCTTAAAAACATATTTTATATTTTTTGTTTAAGACATTATTTTTTATGTGAGAAATTGTACATAAAAATATTAAAGACAAAAATGTAAAAAAAGGCTCTAAAATGGCCTAATGATTAATGCATTGGATTTCTAAGCTGAGTGATTTCGATTTGAATCGACAAGAAATGTCAAATAAAATTTCTATGGCGAGATATCGTTTTCTTCATAAAGGGGGGTGTCCGTAGGACGTCCAATCTGTTAGAATTAAAAATCTTCTGTTAGAATTAATGATATATATATATAAAAGTTGGCGGGCCAAGATAAATTTTTCTAAAATTTTAAAAACAATATACAATTATTACAATTTAAATATGTTAATGAGATGAATGAAATTACGATTTTATTTTTAAAAGTTCTTATATATAGGTTCGAAGTGAGATGTACTGATTCTAAGGAACGAGGCTAAATGCTCATCTGTCAGTCTACTTCTAAAATAATTCTTTCTAAAGTACACAGTTAAAAACACTTGCTCACGTATATAAAGATGAAGCAAACAGAGCACTGATTTATTCCGCGTGAGATATTAAATTTGGGATAATGATCTATAGAACACTAACTTTGGCATATTTAGAAACCATAATTTCACCACTATTCACAATGATGCTATATGTCCACAATCTTTCCATACGCAATCAATAATATTAGAACTTGCGGCAATAGAAAAAGCCGCTGGCTGGAGCTTAAAATGCCCAGTCTGCCCACATGTGAGGTCTATTTCACCTATATTGGATTTCCATATGTCTGCTCCTCGAGAAAGAGATAACGCTTGTTGGCGCCAATCTACAGCTAAAGAACTTCCGTTTTTAACACTTTACCGATTGAAAGTTGTCTGTGCTTGCTATTTCCGTCGATTTATGTTTTGCAGAACAAAAATAGAGAAAGTAAAAAGATCATCAGCCCTTTAAAAAAAAAAAAAGAAAAAAATATTTAACCAAAGTAGAAAAGGAGATGAATATATAAGATATAAATATATATTTCTTTTAATTTGCCTCGGACCGGCAAATTGAAATTCTATCCGCGGGCCGGATAGAACCTCCCGGAGGGCCGTAGTTTGCCATCCTTGATCTAGAGGATATTCTAGGGGAATCTTTTTAAATTACTATGGCAAAATGGTATTGCAAAGCAGAAGAGGAGGGGGCGCCAGCTTCCTCACTTCTCGTTGGAGAACACACTTTCTCAGCTCATGGTCTATCATCAGTCACGACGCAACAACTCGTAGTGTAGCCCATATCCTATCAGTAATTGTTTCGAACTGTGACGGTCGCACAGACAATCGCTAATTTCATGAAGTCTCATTATCCATGACAATGATTATCTGTTATCAGATTTGAGTGACAGGTTGTTCTCATTAATATAAAACACTAATTGCATGTAATATAAATATCCAGAATACTGTTTATATGTTGTCAAATTTGAGTGATAGGTTGTTATTATGCACTTGTTAAAAATTTACATTCATCTCTGGAACGAAATGCTACAACTGTTCTCGTGGGAAAAATGCTATAATATATTATAAAAAAATATTTTAAATTACTTAACGTTTAGAAATAAAACTTTCTCCTTCTAATATTAACATAAAGTAACATTTTTATTTTATTTATGATTAAACTTTCTAACCTTGAATGGTTCAGGAGTTACATGTAACAGATCGCCAGTAATCGATGTTTATTTCAATTCGCTCTATTAGCTCCCACTCTCCCTATAGATATCTTTTTCAAATTTTCAACCGTTAATAAAATACTTTTTAATACATCCATTCAAGTTCAAATACATTTTTTGAACTTGTAGTGGATGACATTTTTGATGTTAATACAGTTTTTTCAAATAATAATTCAGTAATTAAATTTAATTAATTAATTTTAGTTTTTTTAGATTTAAGTTGCATATATCTAACAATAGATGGCGCCAGATAAACTTTTAAAAAATGATTGAAAATTATTTATAAAGGACTTTTCTGCAATATAGTGAAAAAAAAAAGCAGGAATTGATTCAAAAAAAAATGTTTTTTATATTACTTGTTTCAATAGCAACATTCATCCAACATTGTTGTTTTGATCTTTACAGATGAATTCTGAATCGCTAAAAGAAACAACCTGGATTATAAACGAATGTTTTTTTTGTTATTCCATATAATGCAGTTGGCACTTTGCAGAAATATATTCATTGCAAAAATATAGTTCTGCTAATGTTCAGTAGAGTTGATCCTCAATATTATTGAGGAAGAAAATGAATCATTACCCAAGGCTAGAGGGCATCATCAAGGAAGCCTATCTCGTTAGAAGTGAAGGATTAATCTTGTTTTTGTATAGACCAAGAACCCAGCCTGATAAATGGAGAGCAAATAAGTGAAGAGCAATTGAATGGTATGGCCGACCCTGATAGCGCATTTTTTTTCCTTCTGTGCAGCACTTAAAGGTAAGATGATCATGGAAAAGAAAAGAATATATTTCTTTGTCACAAATTTATTTTATCTGCCAACCTTATGCTCCATTACTTCTGATATATTATTTATTGCTTAAATATTTTAATCTAATTGAAAAATTTGGACAGGCTTGATAAAAAGAGATAATCTTAGACTGTTATTTAATTAAATATGTAGTTATTTTTTTGAAAAATAAATAAATAAATGGGAAAGTGTAATTTTAACGTTGAAGTATGCATATAGTAATTTTGTTTAGGATCAGATGGCTAAGTGACTTGCGCCTCTGGCGCACCGTTCCACAGGGTTTCTTTCGATATGGGTAATTTATTTAAAGTTAGTAAAAAAAATGTGAAATAAATCTAGAAAATATAATATATGATTTAATTTTTTAAAAACATTTAGTTAAATAACATTATTTAATTAGAATGTATGTTGTGTATTTTTAAACATATGGCGTTCGGTGGCACTGGTTTCGGGTTTGAGTTCCGGCGGTACCATGGATGTTTGCTGTGGTTCGGAATCCACTTTAAACAGTAGGTCCCGGACCAATATGACTATAGAGAGTTGGGCATAGGGCTGACAACCCTACTTCGTAATAAGAAATAATTTTCTATTTCGAAATTTGCCAGGAGGCAGATGGCCTTAGCCCACCATGGGGCTGTTGCGTCAACTAAGAAAGAAGAAGAATTTTTTTAAATATACGTAGTATGTTATTAAGTTTTTGAATACAAAGCAATTTTGATAAAAATAATAAAACATAAAATATTAAAAAAACAAAAAAATAAATTTATATCGATAAGATATATATATGGATTTTATGAGGATTAAATATCAAATAAATTATTTATAAGCTTAAAAAATTATTACTGTGATCACAATCAAACTATTTCGTATTTGAGTTTGAATTTGGTCCTAGTGTTTGTGAAAATTTAGTTAGAGTATTAGTTTCACCGTTAACCATTAATTTAACAAAATTAATGAACCAATAATTATTTACTATTTATTACTCAAGTGGTAAGAGTTACGAATGTATTGCTGTACCGATTCTATAAATAAGCAATGAATACTGGAGAGCGAATGTTTGCAGAATGAGATTTCGTATAAGTTTATTTCAAGTTATGAATATTTCTTCACAACTTTTGAAATATTTCGTTAAAATTCAGTTGTAAACATAGTTGCCTCACAAACTTAATTTGCGAAATACCTAAAAATTACTAATATTTAATACAGCTTAATTAAAATCATTTTAAAATATATCCTTAAGGAAATATATGAAAGGAAACGGTAAAGTTATGGAAAGAGTTAAACATTCAGCTTTCTGTTTGAGTTCGTTTCTCTTTCGTTTTTGAATACCGAATAGCATGTTATGATTGTTTAATGAATTCATTTTCAGATTATTCGCAAGAGAACGTCGGATTTTAAATATTCCTACTCTCACAGGAAAAATGACTTCCAATACAAGCAAAATCATCAGGGATATTTAATATTATTTAACTAACAGTGTAGCGTGCTTATACTTATAATTTAAATTATATCTTAAGACTTAAATGGGATGAATTATAGAATATTCGTAAGATAATCTTCCAAGGACTTATTCCAACTTTCTAATTAAAATAGTTCTTACTTAAAGCGTATTTGAAGAATATTTATTTAATTGAAAAGTGTTTAGAAATTGTAACTTTCAACTGTAAAGAATATTAAATGGGGCCTGATCACCGAGTGATTAGCGCTCTGGCGCTCGGTGATACAGAGTTCGAGTCCCAGCGGTGCCATGAATGTTTGTAGTAGTTCGGAATTCATTAGGCCGTAGGTCCCAGTCTAATAGGACTGCAAAGTGTTGGTTTGACAACCTTACCCTTTAAAAAGTCAGCGACAGGGAACCAAGTAAAGTCGGACTTCTACATCTTTTGAACGAACAACTTATTACCTTCGGGTGCTCCATCACAACAGAAGCTGCACCCTTTCCTTCCTTCCGTGAGATCACATGGGTTTTGGACTTGGTCTAGATGTTGCCGTCTACCAAGTGGGATAAGGAAAAACAACAGAATAATAAATAACTGTGTTTGAATATTCGTCAGTTTTAGAATAAAAACCTTAAAAATATTACTAAATGTTTTAATAATGATATTCAAGTAAATTTTGTGTATACTTTTCGAAACTTTCATTTTTTTTTTTTTTTTATGAAAATGAAGTTTTATGTAAAAAAAGGTTTTAAAAGCAGTTATTTATTTTTATTTTGTATTATTAGAATCTTATAATTCTTTTTCAAAACATTTGTTCAATTTCTACAATGGTTTTCTATTTTATGTTGCAGTTGTTGTTTGAGAAATGCAGTTTTTTTTATTACTAGAAAAAAATAATTTAGGAACACATCATATTTTAAGAGAACTTTTTTCATGATTAACTATAAATTATAATTTTTAACGTAGTTATTTATGTCCTTTTAACATAGCTATTTATTTTAGTTATTATTTTACCATAGATGTCTATACTGTTTATGTTTATATTGTCTTTTAAAAAAAATTAAATTTCTGAATTTTTTTTAAACTTCAAATTAAAATAGATATAAAATTACTTTTTATAATTTTGTTACTAAATTTTTGGGTATTACTACAGATTTTAAAATACTTCAAAAGCATTTTTTATTTTTGAATTAAAAAATTAATTAAAATTGAACAATAAATAATGGATAGGAATTTTAGAGGGAATAGAATTTTTAAAATAGGCTGTATGCAGTTTCAATTAAATATTCTTTATAATCCAAGTATTAGTACTGGTATACTCATTAAAAATATGTGTTGAAATCTAATCTATTGTCCCTTAAAATAATTGTCAAATATCTTATTAATGTGTTTATAAGAAATGGCTATTTAATAACAATAAATTTAACATTAAGTATAAATGGTGGATTATATAAAAATAATGAATGAATTTTTTTATTTCCAATGGCAAGTTTACAGGACAACAGATATCATAAAAGAAAAAAATACAAAGAACAAGACAGAAAAAATGGCATCAGTTAATCCATCCCTTAAGTCAAAACTTAAGTCTGTTAAGAAATTCAATAACGCTTCCATAAAGAAACAGGAGGCAGTGCAGAACAGGTAGCAAAGTGAACATATCCATTTCTTCCTGGTTTACACTTAGGAGACAGAGAGGGCCAGTATAATTCTGTGAAGGTGCTTACGGAGACAATCGTGACCCACAGAAAAGCAGTAGTAATGCCACCAAAATAATGGGACAAACCATATGCGTTCCAAGAAGCTCACACTGAGAGCCAGACTGAAGGCTGTGTTTGTAGATCATTTTGCAGTATCAGATGTTGCCGGAGTGCACCCACAAGGTGGTAGATCTCTCCTAATAATGAATGAATTAAAAATATATTTATATTGTTAAAAGTTATATTTATTATTTATTTCCTAATAAAATTTACTATTGTTCTGTAAATTAAAATATAATACACATATTATAAATTTAGGAGACTTTCCTTAAAGGAAATAAAGCACCTCTATTACAGAAAATAAATATGATGTGTTTGCAAAATATTTTATTTTATAAGAAGTTCACAGAATAAGATGAGACATTCTTTAAAATGATAAGGTTAGCAATGGAAAAACAAAATACAAACAATGTCTTTATTTTTTGATAAGAATTATGAAAGATATTTCGAATTGCACTCATTTTTGCAAATCCAAGTTTTAAGACTCCGTACAAAGGGGAATAAATCTGCATTTTGTAAAAGTGCTTTTAAAGTTTTGACATAAAATCTATACATTGTAACTAAAGAAAACTGAAAAAAGAATGTAAAAAGCATTGCAAATTATTCATTGACTTTCTCCTAGTTTCTTTGTGATATATTCATTTTTTTGTTTTAAAAATATCGATTTTATGAATAATTTTTTCAAATGTAGAAAAGTTTTAAAAGAAGTATAAAATTTTTTTTTCTCTGAAAAGAATTGAGATAGAAAACTATTAATCTTTAGAGACAGATATTTTGTTCTAGTTATAATGGATTTATTAAATATTATTAGAGATTAATAATAAATTTTATTTGAGATATTAATATTTAATTATTACTTTCCCAATAGGATTTAATCGTAGCATAAAGTACAATACGAGGGTAAGGTGAAAAGTTCTCGGTCTGACACAGAGATGGCGCTCCAATCATCAAAAATTTATGTTTCCTACCTGGGTGCACGTGTCATTAGTTCGTATGACAAGTTTCAACTTGATCTCTAAATTAGTTTGTTTACACGAATTTTTGCATTAGACGCCTTGCATATTTTTCGTTGAAATGGATAAACTTGAATGTCGTGCGGTCATAAAATTCCTCGTTTTGGGTGGATAAACCCATAAGAAAATTCATCCAAAGTTGACAAAAGTTTACGGGGACTCTGCTTCTTCCATGTTAAACGTGGTCGCACATCCCTCGAAGATGACCCACGTGAAGGACGGCCAAAAACCGCAACCACACCGGAAACCATCGAAATAGTGCATGATATCGTGTTGGACGATAGGCGAGTGAAGGTGAGTGAGATAACTGAGGCTGTGGGGATATCGGAAGAAAGGGTGCGAAACATCTTGCACGAAGAAAGCGATGCGAAAGCACTGCAGCAAGATGGGTGTCGACTTTGCTGAATGCCGATGAAAAGCAAATGCACAAACGATTTTCACAGCAATATTTGGACCAATTCAATAGGGATCCGACCGACTCTGGATTATTATACAAAGAAATAAAGATTAAAAATAAAATCTGATCAAAAGTGTGCGATTAAATCACAAGTACAGCTCACTCAAAGGTCGGTGATTTTCAGAATTCTCGAGTCTACGACGAATCTAATTGCCTGACCTGCGGCAGGCCTTAATTATCTCATGGAGTGATACACGAAACCACAGGAGATTCACTTTGGAAACAGGTGGAATCTGCGGCCTATTCAGCCACTTCAGAGAAAAAAGAAAAACAACACTTAGGGACATCTTCATCACCCAAAATCTCCTTTTAAGACAATCCGTTAAGAGAGGCCAATGTCAGGTTTCCTTACTTCTCATTGGAATGGCCACTTCCTCCTTCCATGGTCTATCATCAGTCACGACGCAACAACAACTCGTGGTGTAGTCCATATCCCATCAGTAATTTTTCGACTTGTGACGATCGCACAGACAATCGCTAATTTCATGAGGTCTCATTATCCATGACATTGAATATTTGCTATCAGATTTGACGGACAGGTTGTTCTCATTAGTACAAAACACTAATTGTATGTAATATAAATATCCACAACACTGCTTATCTGCTGTCAAATTTGAGTGACGGGTTGTTATTATGCACTTGTTAAAAATATACATTCATCCCTACTTTTGGGTGAAATGCTACAACTCTTCTCTTGGAAAAGATGCTATAATATATTATAAAAAATATTTAAAATTATTTAACGTTTTCAAAATAAAACTTTCTCCCATTAATATTAACATAAAACAACTTTCTTTTATTTTATTCCTTATTCAGCTTTCTAACTATGGATGGTTCAGAAGTTACATGTAACAGATGGCCAGTAATCAATGTTTTTCTTATAGTAACATTCATCCAATATGGTTGTTTTGATCCTTTGAATTCTAAATCACTAAAAGAAGCAATCCGGATTATACACGAATGTTTTTTGTTATTCCACATAATGCAGTTAGCACTTTGCAGAAATATATTCATTGCAAAAATATTCTTCTGCTAATGTTCAGAAGAGTTGATCCTTAATATTATTGAGGAAGAAAATGAATCATTACCCAAGGCTAGAGGGCATCATCAAGGAAGCCTCTCTCGTTAGAAGTGAAGGATTAATCTTGTTTTTTGTATAGACCAAGAACCCAGCTTGATAAATGGAGAGCAAATAAGTGAAGGGCAATTGAATGGTACGGCCGACGCTGATAGCGTATTTTTTTTCCTTCTGTGCAGCACTTAAAGGTAAGATGATCATGAAAAAAAAAAAAAAAAGAATATATTTCTTTGTCACAAATTTATTTTATCTGCCAACCTTATGCTCTATTACTTCTGATATAATATTTATTGCTTAATTATTTTAATCTAGTTGAAAAAATTTGGACAGACTTGATAAAAGGGTGTGATAAAGGGTAGACTGTTTTCATTGTTTTTTGAAAAAAAAATTAAATAAATGGGAAAGTGTAATTTTAACGTTGAAGTATGCATATAGTAATTTTTTTTACCGCCTGATGGCTAGTGACTTGCGCTCTAGCGCTCTGTTCCACAGGGTTTCTTCCGATATGGGTAATTTATTTAAAATTAGTAAAAAATGAAATAAATCTAGAAAATATAATATAGGATTTAATTTTTTTTAAAATTCAGTTAAATAACATTATTTAATTAGAATATATGTTGTGTATTTTTAAATATCTGGCGTTCGGTGGCACTGATTTTAGGTTCGAGTTCCGGCGGTGCCATGGATGTTTGCTGTGGTTCGAATCCACTTTAAACAGTAGGTCCCGGACCAATATGACTATAGAGTGTTGGACGTATGGCTGACAACCCTACTTCGTAATAAGAAATCATCTTCTGTTTCGAAATTTGCCTGGAGGCAGATCGCCTTAGCCCACCATGGGGCTGTTGCGTCAATTAAGAAGAAGAAGAATTTTTTAAATATGTAATATGTTATTAAGTTTTGGAATACAAAGCAATACTGATAAAAATAACAAAACATAAAATATTAAAAACAAAATAATAAATTTATATCGATAAGATATATATTGATTTTATGAGAATTAAATATAAAATAAATTATTTACAAGCTTAAAAAATTATTACTGTGATCAGAATCAAACTATTTCGTATTTGAGTTTGAATTTGGTCCTAGGGTTTGTGAAAATTTAGTTAGAGTGTTAGTTTAACCGTTAACCATTAATTTAACAAAATTAATGAACCAGTAATTATTTACTATTTATTACTCAAGTGGTAAGAGTTACGCATGTATTTGCTGTACCGATTCTATAAATAAGCAATGAATACTGGAGATGAAAGGATTGCAGAATGAGATTTCGTATAAGTTTGTTTCAAGTTTTGAATATTTCTTCACAACTTTTGAAATATTTCGTTAAAATTCAGTTGTAAACATAGTTGCCTCACAAACTTAATTTGCGAAAAACTAAAAATTTCTAATATTTAATACAGCTTAATTAAAATCTTTTTAAAATATATCCTTAAGGAAATATATGATAGGAAACGGTAAAGTTATGGAAAGAGTTAAACATTCAGCTTTCTGTTTGAGTTCGTTTCTCTTTTGTTTTTGAATACCGAATAGTATGTTATGATTATTTAATGAATTCCTTTGAGATTATTCGCAAGAGAACGTCGGATTTTAAATATTCCTACTCTCACAGGAAAAATGACTTCCGATACAAGCAAAATCATCAGGGATATTTAATATTATTTAACTAACAGTGTAGCGTGCTCATACTTATAATTTAAATTATACCTTAAGACGTAAATGGAATGAATTATAGAATATTCGTAAGATAATCCTCCAAGGACTTATTCCAACTTTCTAATTAAAATAGTTCTTACTTAAAGCGGCGTATTTGAAGAACGAATATTTATTTCATTCGGAAGTGTTTTTAGAAATTTGTGACTTTCAACTTTAAAGAATATTAAATGGCGCCTGATGGCCAAGTGACTAGCGCTCTGGCACTCGGTGTCATAGATTTAAAAGTCCCGGCGGTGCCATGGATGTTTGTAGTGGTTCGAATCCACTTTAAGCCGTAAATTCTGGTCTCATATGACTGCAAAGTTCTGGGATGACAATCCTACCCCACATAAAGTCAGCGACATGGAGCTAAGTCAGACTTCTACTTTATTATTTTAGAATGAACAATTTATTACCTACGGGTGCTCCATCACAACAGAAGCTGCGCCCCCTCCCTTTTCCTGCTACCATGAGACCACTTGGCTTCTTGGACTTAATAAGTTG
Organism: Caerostris extrusa; assembly: GCA_021605095.1. Classification (NCBI taxonomy): domain Eukaryota; kingdom Metazoa; phylum Arthropoda; class Arachnida; order Araneae; family Araneidae; genus Caerostris; species Caerostris extrusa. Next base: position 57,085 of record BPLR01013073.1, read on the forward strand.
TTCATTCTAAAACTGAAGAATATTCAAACGCAGTTATTTAATATTCTGCTGTTGTTTCTTATCCCACTTGGTAGACTGCAACTAGGTGTACCAAGTGGTCTTTGTCTAGATGTTGCTATCTACCAAGTTTGATAAGAAACAACTTAAACAGGATATTAAATAACTCTGTTTGAATATTCTTCAGTTTTAAAATGAATAATTTTTACTAGATGTTTTAAAAACGATATTCGAATAAATTTTATGCACCCTTTTCGGAATTTTAATTTTTTTCATTTGAAAATAAAGTTTTATGTAAAAAAAAGGTTTTCAAAACAGTTATTTATTTTTAATTTATAATATTAGAATTTTATAATTCTCTTTCAAAAATTTGTTAAATTTCTACATTTATTTATTTTTAATGTGCAGTATTAGAATCGGGCCTGATGACCAAGTTACTAGTATAATTTGACTAGGCCATCTCATGTTTCAGAATCTATCAGTAGGCAGACTGGCTTTTGGCCCACTACCGGGATGTTGCGCCAATGATTAAATTTGTTGCTCTACTGTCATTTTGTACACACTTTAAGCTAATTAGACCGGCACCTACAGTTTAACGTGGATTCTGAACTACTAACAAACATCCATGCCACCGCCACAATATCAAACCTGAAGCCTTTGGTCCTAAAGGCTAGAGCTGTAGTCAATTGGTCCTCAGGCCGCTATTTCCGCCCCTGAAGAATATTAGAATTATATAATTCATTTTCAGTACAATTTTTTTATTAGTAGAAAGAATAATTTAAGAACACATCATATTTTACGAGTGTTTTTCGCTTCTTGGTTAAATATAAATCATAATTTTTAACATAGTTATTTATATTATTACTGTCTATATTGTTTATAAGTATTGCCTTTTAACAAAATAAATTTTTAAATACTTTTTATAATTTCAAATCAAAATAGACATAAAATTACTTTTCATAATTTTGTTACTGTATTTGGGTACTACTACAGATTTTAAAATACTTCAAAACCTACTATACTTTTTATTTTTGAATTAAAATTAATTAAAATTGAACATTAAATAATTAATATGAATTTTAGATGAAATAGCAATTTTTAAAATAGGCTTATTCAGTTTAAATTAAATATTCTTTTATATGAATTATAATCCCAGTATAAATACTGGTATTCTTCTTCTTCAATGGCGCAACAGCCCCATGGTGGGCCAAGATCGTCTGCCTACTGGCAAATTTCGAGACAGGAGATGCTTTCTTTTAAAGGGTAGAATTGTCAGCCCCTACCTCCAACATCCATATTAGACCAGGACCTATGGCTTAAAATGGTTTCCGAACCACTATAAATATCCATGGTACCATTGGAACTCGAACCCGAAGGCACCAAGCCCCAGAGCACTAGAAGTAGTGGTATATTAATACTGCTATATTAGTACTGTGTTAAAATTTAATGTTTCTTAAAAGTGATTGTTGAAATATCTTATTGACGTGTTTATTGGAAATGGTCATTTAATAACAATGAATTTAACATTAAGTATAAATGATGGATTTCATAAAAGTAATGAATGAATTGAAAATATATATTTATGTTTTTAAAAAGTTATATACGGCCAACGGCCATACCATGCTGAATATACCGGTTCTCGTTAGATCACCGAAGTCAAGCATCATTGGGCGCGGTCGGTACTTGGGTAGGTGACCACCTGGGAACACCGCGTGCCGTTGGCATTCACAAATTTGGGACCTGAATGGCCGAGTGTCTAGCGCTCTGGCGCTCGGAGTCACAGGTTTCGGGTTCGAATACCGGCGGTGCCATGGATGTTTGTAGTGGTTCGGAATCCACTTAAGCTGTAGGTCCCGGTCTCCTATGACTGTAAGAGCGTCACTGAGCCAAAGTCAGACTTCTACCTACGAGTGCTCCATCAGAACAGAAGCTGCTTCCTTCCCCTTCAATCATGAGTACGTATGGCTCGTGGGCTTGGCCAGCCAAGTGGGATAAGAAACAACAAAGTTATATTTATATTTTATTTTCTAATGAAATTTACTATTGCGCTATAAATTTAATTTTAAAACACACATATTATAAATTTAGGAACCTTTTCTTGAAGGAAATAAAGCACTCTATTTCATAAATAAAATATGATGTATTTGCAAAATATTTTATTTTATAAGAAGTTCATAGATAAGTTGAGACATTTTTAAAAATGATAAGGTCAACAATGAAAAACAAAACACAAATAATACTTTTTTTTTTTTTAAGAATTATGAAATATATTTCGAATTGCACTCATTTTTGCAAATCCAAGTTTTAAAACTCCGTACAGGTGAATAAATCTGCATTTTGTAAAAGTGCTTTTAAAGTTTTGACATAAAATCTATACATTGTAACTAAAGAAAACTGAAAAAGAATGTTAAAAGACATTGCAAATTATTCATTGACTTCTTCCTAGTTTTTTTTGTGATACGTTCATTTTTTTGCTTTCAAAATATTGACTTTATGAATAATTTGTTTCAAATGTAGAAAAATTTTAAAAGAAAAGTATAAAATTTTTTTTTTTTTTCTCTGAAAAGAATTGAGATAGAGAACTATTAATCTTTAGAGATAGATATTTTGTTCTAGTTATAATGGATTTATTAAATATTATTAGAGATTAATAATAAATTTTATTTGAGATATTAATATTTAATTATTACTTTCCAATAGGATTTAATTGTAGCATAAAGTACAATACGAGGGTGAGTTGAAAAGTTCTCGTCTTGACACAAAGATGGCGCTCCAATCATCAAAAATTTATGTTTCCTACCTGGGTGCACGTGTCATTAGTTCGTATGACAAGTTTCAACTTGATCTCTAAATTAGTTTGTTTACACGAATTTTTGCATTAGACGTCTTGTGTGTTTTTCGTTAAAATGGATAAACTTGAATATCGTGCGGTCATAAAATTCTTCGTGTTGGATGAATTCACCCATAAGGAAATTCATCCGAAGTTGACAAAAGTTTACGCGGACTCTGCTCCTTCCATGTCACCCGTTAAAAAGTGGGCAGTTGAATTTAAACGTGGCCGCACATCCCTCGAAGATGATCCACGCGAAGGGCGGCCAAAAACCGCAACCACACCTGAAACCATCGAAATAATGCATGATATCGTGTTGGACGATAGGCGAGTGAAGGTGAGTGAGATAGCTGAAGCTGTCGGGATATCGGAAGAAAGGGTGCGAAATATCTTGCACGAAGAATTAAGGATGCTGAAAAGCTCTGCTCAAGATGGGTGCGCATTTGCTGAATGTCGATCAAAAGCAAATACACAAACGATTTTCACAGCAATATTTGGACCAATTCAATAGGGATCCGACCGATTTTGGGCGGCGATTTGTCACCATGGATGAGACATGGGTCCACCACTACACGTAGTCAAAACGGCAGTCCAAGCAGTGAAGTAGGTGGTTCAGCACCAAAGAAAGCGAAGTCGATCGCAACTGCCGGAAAGGTCAAGACCAGCGTGTTTTGGGATGTGAAAGGGCTCCTGTTAATTGATTACCATGCAAAAAGGAAAACAATTACAGGCGAATAATACTTCACCCTTCTTGGCCAGCTGGATGCCAAAATTTGCGAGAAGAAGCCTGGATTCAGGAAGAAAAAGTCATCTTTCACCATGGACAACGCACCTGTGCCCAAGGTTGCGTCGGCGAAGGGAAAACTGCGGAATTTGGGGTACAATTTGCTCGGCCTATCCTCTATTCTCCTGATTTGGAACCCTCAGACTTTCATTTTTTTCCCAAACTTGAAGAAATTTGTTTGTGGGAAGCGCTTCACACCCTTTTCACAACCTTTCAGACTTACTTCCGGGAAGGACTACTGACGTTGGAGAAACGTTGGACCAAGTGTGTTGAAGCCAAGGGAGATTATGTAGAAAAATAAAATCATTTTTTATCTGGAAGTCGCAGTCTTTCATTGTCCGGTCGAGAACTTTTCACCTTACCCTCATAAGTATTCGATTTCTCCCACGCCAGCGGCATTTACCAACACATCTGGGCAAACACTCATCATTCAATCACCGCCAAACAGCTCATATATTCTTTTCGACACTATCACACACCCCTCAATTAATAAGCGACCATGAATAATTTCACATGTCACTCCCAGCCATCTTCTCAAACAATCTTTTCAGTAGGATTTGCAATTCACACTCTGACCACTTGCAATTTGAAGTTCGAAAAAAAAAAAATCGCAGTTAAAAAGAAGCAGAATTATCAATAACACGCCCACATACTATTTGTAGCTGTGGTGATGAGACCTATTTCCACAGGAAACTGATACTCCTTGATCAGAGCTGGCTCACATTCGTAGGAGACTAGAGATGTTCATTCATAAACCCTTCAAAATACGTTCATTAAATATAACTACAGTACATGCATATAAAATATATAAGGATTACTAGTACACCGAGCACCAGAGCTTTAGCTATATTTTTTATTGTTGTTCTAATGCAGCTGGCAAACACTTAAGACAGTTGTCTTGGATGCATTAAGGCAAGCATTGCACCGACATTACTCACTTAGCACTACCCAGAAGGTGTGTGTAACTTGAAGGTAAGCTACGAACGCGGTGTAACACCACCCCTCTTAACCATACTAAATCATGTTAAATTTCCCGTTTATTTATTTCTTTTTGCCAAATTGGGAGATTTCCCTGTCTATGTTTAATGTACTGCACCAAACATAGACACGAAGACTTTGGTTCGACCCCGCTTGTAGGGCTTCAAAATGGACTGTCTTCCAGTTCAGAAGTTCAGATAACTGCTAGGTCTTACATTTAAAAACAAATTTCCGAGAATATAAAACTTTCTTTTTAAGAAATAAATTTTTAAAACAATTGAATAAAATTGTGATGCCACAACCAATTCTTAAGTATACACTTTAACTGCAATAACCTTTGCTTCTCATAAAATTATCCATCAGAATACAAAATTGTCTAGATGATGATGATGAAGAGCAATCTATTAATAACTAGACTGACCTTGATCACAACTTGTCAAACACTGGACGGAAAACACGTCACCAAGCTGAACCCTTCACTCCGACCACCCTAAAAATAAAGATATCAATTTGTTCAACCCCTCTTTGTGCACGGTTTGGTAACTTAACACCCACATGTCATTCTTCCCCCAAGAGTTAGCGGGGAGAGGACACTCTGTACCCAAGCCGTGCCAGACTGGAGTGTCACTAAGAGATGATGAATGTCTTGTCCTCTAATATCTCCAGAGACAGTGAGGGTGAAAAAAAGGAAAGAGTGGCTTAGAAGTTTAAGGTCTAGGGCTTTTCGCTTCAAGGGACAATAGGATTCGGCTTGGTGATGCAAGAAAATTGCTGGCTTTGTAATTAGTATTGTCTTTTTGTGTTTGTCTGTCATGACTGTCTACTCTTACGGGTAACTCGGTCAGTAATTTGTGATGAAAGGATTTGCTTGCTCTTCATTTGCGTTTTCATGGAAAAGACTGTCACATAATTATGCTGGGGTTAGCGTTTCTGTAAAAATAAAATAAGAAGTGCTGAGTTTTATTTCGCGATAGATACATATGGGCATGCAATTTATTATGTGTGATACTTTTTATTAGTGTTTAATAAAAAAACCAAAAGTTAATTTATTTGGACTTACTTTTAAAATGAAAGGCTAAATTTTCTTTTATATTTTATTCTGAAAAGAAAAGATTTTCTTTCTTATCTCACTTGGTATACAGCAAACATCTAGACCAAATCCAAGAACCCGTGTGGTCTCGTAGTGGAAGGAAAGAAAGGGGCCAGCTTCTGTTGTGATGAAGCACCCGTAGGTAGAAGTCTGATTTGGTTCCGTTTTTTTAAAGAAGAGCAGCGCCTTCCTGGAGGACTTTTAGGGGGAACTATACGTAAGGGAGAAACGACGGAAAACACCCACTAGGTAGTCCGACTCACAAGGCAAGATGTTGACCACCACAAACCCCATCGAGTCTATCCTTTTTTTTTTTGAAACAGTGTCTACAACAAAGCTACCAACTTATTGAACTTCCGCCTTAATGCTCACCAGCGGTGCATGTTGCCCCTGAGCCACGAGTCGATCACGAGAAAAAATAATTATTATAACTTTTTTTTTTTAATTTTTATAAAATATGTAAAATTCAAGACGTGTTAAATTTCGCTAATTTATATTTATATTTCTTTTTCGCTAATTTATATTGTATGGAAAAAGAACATATGAAATGAATTAGTAAAATTGCTTATTTACTTTTGTAGCATTTTTCCCACAGGAAAAGTTGTAGAATTTCGTTCCCATGAGAGAGGAATGTATATTCTTTAACAAGTACATGATAACAACCTTTAATTCAAATTTGACAGCAGATAAGAAGTGCTATGAATATTTATATGTAATTAGTGTTTTGTACTAACGAGAACAACCTGTCACTCAATTCTGACATCAGATATTCAGTGACATGGATAATAAGACCTTATGAAATTAACGATTGTCTGTTCAATTTTCAGAGGTCGAAACAATTACCGATGGAATATGGACTGCACCATTTCTTGCATCGTGATGCGTGATAGACCGTGGGCTGAAAAAGTGTTTCCTCAATGAGAAGTGAGGAAAGCTGACTACTCTCTCCCCTTGATGGATTTCCTTAAAGGGAGGTTTTTGGTGAAGAAGGAAAAGAGTGTTCTGCGATGAGCCGAAATGAGAAATTAAAAATAAATAACTGTTTTGAAAACCTTTTTTTTTTTTTTTTACATAAAACTTTATTTTCAAATAAAAAAAAAAAAAAAAAAAAATTTCGAAAAGTATGCATAAAATTTACTCGAATTTCTTTATTGAAACATTTAGTAATAAGCTGTTCATTCTAAAGCTGAAGAATATTCAAACACAGTTATTTAATATTTTGTTGTTGTTTCTTATCCTACTTGGCAGACAGCAACATCTAGACCAAGTCCAAGAATCTATGTGGTTTCATAGAAGGTGGGAAAGGGGAGGCAGCTTCTGTTGCGATAGGTCCCATAGGTAGAAGTCTGATTTGGCTCCGTGTTGCTGACTTTTTTACAAAATAGGGTTGTCAGCCCAGCGCTTTGGAATCATATTATACCGGGACCTACGGCTTAAAGTGAATTCTGAACCACTACAAACATCCATGGCACCTCTGGGACTCGAACTCTGTGGCAGAGAGCTAGTCACTTGGCCATCAGGCCCCATTTAATATTCTTTACAGTTGAAAGTTAAAATGTTCTAAAACGCTTCCGAATGAAATAAATATTCGTTTGCGCTGCTTTAAGTAAGAAATAGTTTAATTAGAACTTTGGAATAAGTTCTTGGGAGATTATCTTTCGAATATTCGATAATTCATCCCTTTTACGTCTTACGGTATAATTTAAATTATAAGTAGGAGCACTTTACACCGTTAGTTAAATAATATTAAATATCCCTGATGATTTTATTTGTATTGGAAGCCATTTTTCCTGTGAGAATAGGAATATTTAAAATGCGACATTCTCTTGCGAATAATCTGCAAAGGACTTCATTAAATAATCATAACATACTATTCGGTATTCAAAAATCAAAGAGAAATGAACTGAAACAGAAAGCTAAATGTTTAACGATTTTCATCTTTACAGTTTCGTTTCATAGATTTCGTTAAGGATATATTTTTAAAATGATGCTAAATAACTTGTAATATTAAAATGTTTGTAATTTTTAGGTATTTCGCAAATTAAGTTTGTGAGGCAACTATGTTTATAACAGAAGTTTAACGAAAGTATTTCAAAAGTTTTGAAGAAATATTCATAACTGGAATAAACTTATACGAAATCTCATTCTGTAATCCTTTCATCTCCAGTGTTCATTGCTTATTTATAGAATAGGTACAGCAATACATTCGTAACTCTTACCACTTGAGTAATAAATAGTAAATAATTACTGGTTCAATAATTTTTGTTAAATTAATGGTTAACGGGGAAACTAATGCTCTAACTAAATTTTAGCACACACTAGAACCAAATTCAAAGTCAAATACGAAATAGTTAGATTGTAGTTACAGTAATAATTTTTTAAGCTAGTAAGTAATTTATTCTATAATTAATTTTCTTAGATTAAGTCCATATATATAAATTTATAGGAAAAATGATTTTGCAAAGATATTTTTTTTGTTTAAATATTTTATTTTCTTTATTTGTTACGAAGAATTCATTCTCAAGAAGAAGGGTTGTTAGTCATCTTATCATTCTCAGAAACAGCCAGCAGTTGGAAAGATGTCTTCTACAGGAGTGGTATAGAACATCCCTCATGGATAACTTCATTGATTTCATGCCTCGTAGGAGTGCAAAATAGCTTTGGTCAGGGTAAACCATAGCACTTACTGAAACTCGTTTCTATCCGAGAAATTGCTTTTTTGTTTGTTTGTATAATATGCTATTATAAATTGAGCATTTTTTATTTACCAACAAATATCGTTAGTAAAATTTAATTATTCATTGTTTGTTGCTTCATCTTCTTTTCTTATCTTACATCATATATCTTAGCACCCTGTACATCATAGTATGCCAATCCCCAACCATTTCCTCATTCGCAGTTTACGCCAAAATAATAATATCCCCTAATTGTTTTGAGCTGTGTATTTTACTACGTATTAACTTTCTATAGTAGATGAGATTTTTTTCTTTTTAATGTTTTATTATATGTGCATTCTTTTTATATATTCTGTCAGTTGGATTTCAATATTTTTATATATTTAATATTTTTATTTATTCATTTTTTATAAATGACTCCTATAAATTACATTTTTTATATAATATTTTGTGATATGCTCATTATCAAAGATAGTTCTGCATATATTTGGTAGTATTTTATTGTGTGTTTGATATTTTTTTTGTTTTGACGGGAATCGAAACTGCTGACAAGTGGGAATCGTGAGGTTCTTTCAGCATTTTTCTTTTGTTTTGTTTTGAGTACCATTAGGATTTGAATTAAAGTCAAAACTATAATCTTCTGTTTCATCGCCAGAGCTTTCAAGATCATCATACGATATATCGATGCTATTAACAATAAAAATGTTTTCTTTTTGTACAAAAAATATATAAATAAATAAATGTTGAAATCTGCTCGGCAAATTTCAACTTATAATATGTGAACATTCGAGAACGACTGAATAAACTCAGGAATATGCCAATGTTTAATATTGCAAGATATATATGAAGCAATTTATTGGAATACTACAAGAATGACCAAATTCAAATAGCCACATGAATATACAATGTTGAATAGATCAAGAACTTTATGAAGAATGAATTGTTCAAGAATTTCTATAAGAATATACAAAAGTAAAATAAATGTAGTCATAAATGAAGAATGAAGTATTCCCAAATTCTACAAGAAACGTTATCACATACAATAGCCAAAAGAATCTATCAAAGTTTGAAAATTCTAGTCGTAAATGAAGAATGAAGTATTCCCAATTCTATAAGAAACTCTAGAACATTCAATAGCCAAAAGAATATATCAAAGTTTGAAAATTCAAGACATAAATGATTCCTTGGCTTGAAGGTTGATATTTCAGGGTTCCGACTAGGAAATTGAAGAGGAAATCTCCCGATAGGTAACGATCTCACCTAATAGTAAAAGTCGAATGAGATGTCGTTTGCCTTAAATTTACGTTGTTGCCACTCCATAGTAGGATTGCCTCTGGCGTTATAGCTATTGCCCTGAGTAACGCACATCATCCTTTTTTTATTTTATTAGTTTTACTACTTTGGTTTCTTATACACCGCTCAAGTGGTATTCTTTTTGGGGAGGGGGTCATTCCCTCCTTTCAAATGGGTTACTTTTGGGATGATTCAAATTCGGTGGCTATTCATGCCTATGTACTTTCTTCATCTTTCTACTTTTCTTATACGAGGCAATCGTGCAGTTGTGTTATCGCTTTTGTTGAAATTGGTTCAGTTGGCACTCTCTCCTCTTATATCTTTATACATACTATAATTCTTCCGTACTTGTATTTGTCACTGAACTCCTAAACGGCTGGACCCATTTTGATGAAATTTTGTGTGTGTGTTTCGCAAAACATGGCGAATGTTTTTATGCAATCCTCTTTGTTGTAAGTCACCACCAGATGGTTCTGCAGTATATCAATTTCTATACCGTTCAACCAAATCGCTATGAAAATTGGTATTAATATATATTCGAGTATGGAGAATACGTTCGCGGTAGCCACTTTATTGTTACTTGTCATCAGTGGGTGCTGCAGCATTTCATCGTATACACAGTTCAAACGATATCCATGAAAATTAGTATGCACATATATTGGAACATAGAAGATTATAATCGCGGTATGTAATTTTCTATAATGCATGTTGTTTTTAGGCAGGACATCGTATGCCGTGTTCTGTTAGTTAACATATAAACTTGAAACACAAGAAGCAATAAGAAATTGTTATTAAAAAAGAAACTGAATATCATTTTAAGCATCTCTTTTATCCATTATAATGAAAATATAATGGATATAATCCATTATAAATGGACGTTATGAAAGTTATTCTGACTTTGCTATATAGAAACCTTATTATAAGTTTTTTAAATTTTGCTGTATAGAAACCATATTATAAGTTTTTTTTAATTTCAAAAAAGTAATTGAATATGGTGGAAGCTAAATTTGATTCCAAAATTGCTGGTATGTGAACGGTGAACTTTAATTTTCTATATTTTGAATCTTCTATAAACGCTTGATCCATACATCACTTCCGTCTGTTGCAGACGCCATAAATCTCTACTAAATTTATTAGTTTTACTAGTTTGGTTTCTTACACACCCCTCAAGTGATATTCTTTTGAGGGTCATTCCCTCCTTCCAAATGGGTTGCGTTTGTGATGGTTCAAATTCGGTAACTATTCATGCCTGTTTTCCTTTGTACGAGGCAATCGTGCTGTTGTGTTATCGCTTTTGTTGAAATTGGATCAGTTGGCAGTCTCTCCTCTTATATCTTTATACTTATATAATTCTTCTGTATTTGTGTTTGTCACTGACCTCCTCCTAAACGGCTGGACGCATTTTGATGAAATTTTGTGTGTGCGTTTGAGGGCTGGATGGCTTAGATTCACAATTGGACCCGGTTGGTGGCGCTGAAATGGATATAATTATTCTGTACGTGTGTTTGTCACTGAACTCCTCCTAAGCGGCTGGACAGTTTTTGATGAAATTTTTTGTGTGCGTTCCGATTCCAGGTTCTTTTTTAATTTTCAGGACAGGACAGGACAATGTCTGCCCTGGCCAATATATATATATATATATATATATAAACTCATGTTTGTGAAAATTGCAACACCATGAAAGAATCGTCATAGTTGAATGAAATTTAATACACAGTTGAATGGTAGTGATACAAATAAATGATTAAATGTTTAAAGCAAACAAACAATAACAAGAGATCGGAATCAGTATTTTGTGTAGCCACCATGCGCCGCAATAAGTGCTGCTACACGACGTGGCATGGAGTCAAGCAAATTTTGAATGCCTGCCTGAGAAAGAGCATTCCATATTGTTTGTATGCGCACCCAAAGTTCGTCTGCAGAAGCAACAGGACGAGGATCACGAGCGAGACGCCGACCAACGAAATCCCACACATGTTCAATCGGCGACATATCCGGGGAATACGCAGGCCAAAGAAGAAGCTGTACCTGCCGCGTTGCAAAGAAGGATTGAACAATCCTAGCGATATGAGGGCGGGCATTGTCCTGTTGAAATACAGCGCCTGGCAAGCTTTGAAGGAAGGGAACAGTTTGGGGCTGTAGAACTTCACTGATATACCGGTGGCTGTTCAGATTGCCGACAATTTCTTAGCAATTGAGATCGTCCATGATATGCTATGGCACCCCAGACCATAATTCCGGGTGTTCGTCCACTGTGGCGTTCGATAATGCACTCCGGAAGGTGGTGTTCACCGGCATAGCATCTGACACGAATGCGGCCATCATGGTACCACAAATTAAAGCGGGATTCGTCAGAAAACACGACATGCTGCCAATCAGCACCCCAGTCTCTATGCTGAGCTGGCCATTGTAGCCGCAGGCGGCGATGGTTTAGCGTGAGAGGGATCCTGTATAAAGGAGTGCTTGCGCGCAGTCCACGCTGCAGCAGACGTCTACGAATTGATGAAGCACACAATGAAACACCTGTAGCTATTGACCCCTGTGCTGCCAATTGTCTAGAGGAAGCTGTACGGTCCGTTAGCGCCATGCGGACCAGGTGTCTATCATCGCGAGCTGACGTCACATTTCAGGGTCCACTCCCGGATTTCCGAGTTGTCCGACACTCGTCCGTCCGCTGCTTCCAAAGACGCATCACTGTACTGCTGTTACGCTGCACACGAGCGGCTACTGCACGATAAGACAATCCAGCTTCAAGAAGGCCGATGATTCTCCCCGTTCAAACTCTGTAAGTTGTTCAAATCTCGCTCTCTTTCGTCGAAGAGGCATAAGTAACGATTGAGATAACGTTTATCACTAGCAGATGACCACCGATAACTATACACGCCTCGCTACAGCCGTCTATTTATTCGGATCCATCCGCCGTTCAGAGGGCGCTGCTCAGCATACGCCTGCGCTACGGATTTGAAATTCTAATCATTTGCATATCATGCGCTAATTTGCATTTCCTGAAAATTTCAGCTCACTGCGTAAGTCCTTCATGGTCTTGCAATTTTCACATATACGTATATTGCCCAGTGTGTGGCGCTCGGTGTCACAGGTTTCGGGTTCGAGAACCAGTGGTATCATAGATGTTTTTAGGGATTCGGAATCCATTTTAAGCCGTAGGTTCCTGTCTCATATGACTGTAGAGTGTCACTAAATTAATAGTCAAGGTTAATTAATCCACTAAATTAATAGTTTTTAACTTACCATATTTTATAATCATTTATTCTCACAATATTCTTTTCAATATAATTATTATAATACTTGAATAAATGCTACAATTTCTAATATCTTTACAAATATTATTAAATTATATTTCTGTAACATAATATTAATGATGCAAATAACACCCCATCCCTCTTTAATGTTATCATCTGTAATCCTGACTGTTTGAGTTTGGTTTGGCGCTCTACGTTCATTTTGTGCACACTTTAGGCTAATTATACTGGGACCTATAGTGTAACGTGGATTCCGAACCACTACAAATACTCATGGAATCAAAGCGACTCGAACCCGAAATCTGTGGCAACGAGCCCCAGAGCGCTTGTCACTTGACAATTCAGGCCCATAATACTTAAACAAATACTATAATTCACAATATCTTTAATAATATTACTAGATTGTATTTATGTAGTACAATATTAATGATGCAAATAACACCCCATCAATCTTTAATGTTATCATTGGTAATCCTGATCATAATCATAATCTTCAATCTAAGAATTAATTTTTTTCACTAATTCACTAATTACCATTCATCATGATATTCACCCATCATCCACCAGAATGCGTTTAATATCAATCAAAATTCACGAAAGAAATGCTTTCCCCATTGATTTAACGTTAATCTTTTAATCGTTGTGATGGGAAAATTCATTGAAGCAAAATTCGCGAGGAGATCCTTTTTGCGGGAAGACATAATAATCATCTCCATGCTTTCATATTTCCAATTTACATTAATTACACGCCTTTTACTTAAGTACAGCAAGAGGTATTGCGTCGGTATTCATCGAAACGGAAGGTTTCATTTGCAAACAATGCAATTTCATGCCTAATTAAAATCGCACGGCGCAAAGCGTTTCTGATGACACGAAAATGTTTTTTATAATTGGGATGAAAGGAGGTGCAATTAATCAGCTGTAATAAATGCTGCCGGAAATAATAGGATTGAAGTTTGAAGATGCAATTGAAAGAAATTCGTGTCTCATTAATTATGTATTTATCTCTTACGTTTCCGAATTGTGTCTCTGGTGTCGGTAAAAGAATTTGAATTGTTTGGGATTGCGATGCGTTTTAATAACGGTAAAATCTGAAGAAAAATTATGCTTTTCTAAAGATGAGTGATTTTATATAAAAAAATAAAATATTCATGTGTTCAATTAAAAGATTCGTCAAAAGTGTGTTTGTACAGAATTTTTAAGTGGTTGTCATAATTGTTGGAGATTATTATTATTTTTCTGAGTTCAAGATATTAAATTTCTCTAATTAAACTGAATCATCATCATCAGTGGCGCAGCAGCCCCGTAGTGGGACAAGGCCGTTTGCCTACTGGCAGATTTAGAGACAGGAGATCTTTTTTTTTTTTTTTTTTTACGAGGTAGGTTTATCAGCCAACATTTTGCAGTTATATTATATCGGGACCTACGGTTTAAAGTGGTTTCCAAACCACTACAAATATCCCTGGCCCCTCCGGGACTTGAACCCGAAACTTGTGGCACCGAGCGCCAGAGAACTAGTTAATCGGCCATCAGGTTCCAATTAAAATGAAAGCTTTGTTAATAATTTATGTACGTTCTTTTTACGTTTCTTATTTATTCCTTATTCCATTGGTAGACAGTAACATCTAGATGAAGTCCATGAACCCTTGTGGTCTGATAGAATTTACAAAAGGAAGGGGGAGGGGACAATTTCTGTTGTGATGGAGCACCCGTAGTTAGAAGTCCGACTTGGCTTTGTGACGTTGAAGAAGGAGGGCAGTGCCTGCCGGGAGAACCTTTAGAAGGAACTAACCCGCATTTGCGTATCGATGAATTTGGTTTGCCATTCAACTGTCATTTTGTGCACATTGTAGGCTAACTAGACTGGTATTACGAATGCTTAATTAAATCCGCTTAATGTGGATTAAGAACCGTTAACAAACATCCTTGCCACCATCGGGATTCAAACCTGAAGCATGTGGTACTAAATAGCAGAGCGCGAGCCAATTGTCCATCAGGTCGCGCAGAATTCATTGATGAAACCTGTAGAAATTTTTAACTTAGCATATTTTATAATCATTTATTCTCACAATATTCTTTTCAATATAATTATTATAATACTTGAATAAATGCTATAATTCATAATATCTTTACTAATATTATTAAATTATGTTTCTGTAATATAATATTAATGATGCAAATAACACCCCATCCCTCTTTAGTGTTATCATCAGTAATCCTGACCGTAACGATAATCCTCAGTCTAAGAATTAATTTCTTTCGTTAATTTACTAATTACCATTCATTTTGGTATTCATCCATAATCCATCCGAATGCGTTTAATATCAATCAAAATTCGTGAAACAAATTTTTTCCCATCGAATTTCCATTTTCCCCCATGAATCCTTTAATTGTTGCGATGGGAAAATTCATTGAAGCAAAATTCGCAAGGACATGCTTTTTGAGGGAAGGAATAATCATCTCCATGCTTTGATATTTCCAATCTACATTAATTACACGCCTTTTTAAGTACTGCGTCCGTACTAATCAAAACGGAAGGTGCCATTTGCAAACAATGCAATTTCATGCCTAATTAAAATCGCACGGAACAAAGCGTTTCTGATGACACGAAAATGTTTTTCTAATTGGGATGAGAGGAGGTGAGATTAATCAGCCGTAATAAATGCTGCCGCAAATAATAGGATTGAAGTTTTAAGACGCAATTGAAAGAAATTTGGGTTTCATTAATTATGTATTTATCTCTTGCATTTCACAATTGTGTCTCTGATGTCTGTAAAAGAATCAAAATTGTTTGGGATTGCATGAGTTGTAATTATGGTAAATCAAAACTAATTAAATTTCGTAATTAATTAAAAATTAATTGAAATTACGTATCTCTAAAGATCAGTGTCTTTATATAAAAATCACGTGTTAGATATTCAATTAAAAGATTCGTCAAAAATGTATTCGTAGAGAAATCTCAAGTGGCAGCGATAATTGTTGCTGATCATCAATTTTTTCAGTTCAGGATATTAAATTTCTGTAATTAAACTTAATCATCATCATTATCTTCAGTGACGCAATAGGCCCATAATGGGTCAGAGCCATCAGCCTACTGGCAGATTTCGAAACAGGAGATATTTTTCTTTTTATGAGGTAATGTTTATCTGCCTCACGTTGAACAGTTATATTATATCGGAACCTGCTGTTCAAAGTGTTTCCAAACCCCTACAAACATACATGGCCCCACCGGGACTTGAACCCGAAACCTGTGGCACCGAGCGCCAGAGAACTAGTTACTTATCAGGTCCCAATAAAACTGAAAGCTTTGTTAATAATTTATGTACGTTCTTAGTTATTTCTTATTCCGTTGAATAAACAGCAACATCTAGATGAAGTCCATGATCCCTTGTGGTCTCATAGAATTTACAAAAGGGAAGGGGGACAATTTCTGTTGGGATGGAGCACCCGTAGTTAGAAGTCCAACTTGGCTCCGTGACGTTGAAGAAGGAGGGCAGTGCCTTCCGGAAAACGTTTTAGAAGGAACTAACCCGCGGTTGCGTATCGATGGGTAGGATTAGTCGTGATACGGTCATTTTGTGATCACTGTAGCTAATTAGGCTGGGAACTACAATTACAGAACTACATAGAAACTGCAGAACTTGGATTTCGAACAGTTAACAAATATCCATGTCACAACCGGGATTCGAACCTGAAGCCTGTTACACTAAAGGGCAGAGCGCTAACGAATTGGTAATCAGAAATCGCGGGGGATTCATTGATAAATCCTGTTGAAATTTGTAACTTAATTTTTAATGTTTTAATCTTACAATATTCTTTTTTAATATATTTATTATAATACTTGAATAAATAATATACTTAACAATAACTTTACTAATCTTATTAAATTATATTTATGTAATACAATATTAATGATGCAAATGACATCCCATCACTCTTTAATGTTATCATCAGTAATCCTGATCATAATGATAATCTTCACTCTAAGAATTAATTACTTTATTTCATTAATTTACTAATTACCATTCATTTTGGTATTCACCTATAATCCATCCGAATACATTTTATATCAATCAAAATTCATGAAAGAAATTTTGTCCCCATCGATTTAACATGAATCCTTTAATCGCTGTGATGGGAAAATTCATCGAATCAAAATTCGCAAGGAGATCCTTTTGAAGAAAGAATTAATTATCTCAATTCTTTAATATTTCCAATTTACTACATTAATTACACGCCTTTTTAAGTACTGCGTCGGTATAAATCAAAACGGAAGGTGTCATTTGCAAACAATACAATTTCATGCCTAATTAAAATCGCACGAAGTAAAGAGTTTCTGATGACACGAAAATGTTTTTCTAATTGGGATGAGAGGAGGTGCAATTAATCAGCCGCAATAAATGTTGCCGGAATAAATAATCGGATTGAAGTTTTGAGATGCAATTGAAAGAAATTGGTGTTTCATTAATTATGTATTTATCTCTTACGTTTCCGAATAGTGTCTCTGATGTCGGTAAAAGAATCGAAATTGTTTGGGATTGCGATGAGTTGTAATTAGGGTAAACTCTGAAAAAAATATGTATTACTAAAGATGAGGGACTTTATATACATAAAAATGTGTCAGATATTCGTGTGTTCAATTAAAAGACTCGTCAAAAGTGTTTTCGCACAGAAATTTTATGTGGCTGTGATTATTATAAGCGATTGTGATTATTATTGCAGTTTTTTTCAGTTCAGGATATTAAAATCCTCTAATTAAACTGAATTATCCTCCTCATAATCAGCCTTCCGGGAAGACCTTTTAGGAGGAACTACCCACATTTGCGTGTCGATGAGTATGGTTTGTCGTTCTACGGTCATTCTGTGCACAACGTAGACTAATTAAACTGGGTTCTACAGCTTAACGTGGATTCCGAACCATTAGCAAACATCCATGCCAACTCCGGGATTCGAACCTGAAAACTGTTGTACTAAAGGATAGAGCTCTAGACAATTGGCCACCAGGCCGCTCGGAATTCATTGATGGACCCTACAGAAATTTTTAACCTGACTTATTCTTTAATTATTTAATCTCACAATATTCTTTTTAATATAATTATTATGATACTTGAATAAATAATATATTCCACAATATCCTTACTAATGTTACTAAATTATATTTATGTAATATAATATAAATGATACTAATAACTGTTTTCACTTTAATGCTATCATCAGTAATCCTGATCATAATGATAATCCTCAATTTAAGAATTCATTTTTTTCATTAATTAATTAATTGCCATTCATTTTGGTATTCACCCATAATCCACCAGAATGGGTTTTATATCAATCAAAATTCAGGAAAGAAATTTTTTCCCCATCGATTTAACATGAATCCTTTAATCTTTGTGGTGGGAAAATTCATTGAAGCAAAATTCGCGAGGTGATCCTTTTTGAGGGAAGAAATAATTATCTCTAATCTTTGATATTTCCAATCTACATTAATTAAACGCCTTTTTATGTACTGCTAGAGGTACTGCGTCGGTATTAATCAAAACGGAAGGTGTCATTTGCAAACAATACAATTTCATGCCTAATTGAAATCGCACGGAGCAAAGCGTTTGTGATGACACGAAAATGTTTTTTGTAATTGTGATGAGAGGAGGTGCAATTAATCAGCCGTAATAAATGCTGCCGGAAATGATAGGATTTAAGTTTTAAGATGTAATTGAAGGAAATTTGGGTTTAATTAATTATGTATTTATCTCTTACGTTTCACAATTGTGTCTCTGATGTCGGTAAAAGAATCGGAATTGTTTCGGTTTGCGATGTGTTGTTAATTATGGTAAACTTTGAAAAAAAAAAAAAATTATGTATTTCTAAAGATGAGTGATTTTATATATATAAAAATGTGTCAGATATTCATGTGTTCAATTACAAAGACTCTTCAAAAGTGTGCTCGTACAGAAATTTTAAGTGGTAATTGTGATAATTGTTGTAGATCATCAATTTCTTTTTTGAATTAATGATATTAAATTTCTCTAATCAACTCTAAACTTTATGAATTATTTGTGTACGGAATATTTATGTTTCTTGTTTGTTTCTTATCTCACTTGGCCGATAGAAACACCTAGAGGAAATCCGTGAACCCTTGTGGTCTCATGGAAGTAAGTAAAGTAGGGGGCAATTTTTGTTGTGGAGGAGCACCCATAGGTATAAGTCTGACTTGGCTCCGTGACGCTGAAGATGGAGGGCAGTGCCCTTCTAGAAGGCCTTTAATGGGAACTACCCTAAAGTCTACACTGAAGTGACAAAAGTCATGGGATAGCAATATGCAAATTTTCAGATGGCAGTAGCATCGCGTAGAACAGGTATAAATGCGCAGTGCTTTCGCAGAGCTTTCATTTCTGTTCAAGTTATTCATGTGAAGAGGTTTTGACGTGATGATGACCGCACGACGGGAATTAACAGACTTTGAATGCGGAATGTTAGTTGGAGCTAGACGCATGGGTCATGCCATTTCGGAAATCGTTAGGAATTCAACATCCCCAGATCCCCTGTGTCAAGAGTGTGCCGAGAGTATGAAATTTCAGGCATAACATCCCACCATGGACAGCGCAGTGGTCGACCGCCTGCACTTAACGACCGAGACCGGCGACGTCTGCAAAGAGTCGTAAATTCTAACAGACAAGCAACACTGCGTCAAATAACCGCAGAAATCAATGTGGGACGTACAAGGGACTTGTGTGTTAGAACTGTGCGGAGAAATTTGGCTTTCTTGGGCTATTCCAGCAGAAGACCGACTCGAGTGCCTTTACTGACAGAACGACATCGCTTGCAGCGACTCTCGTGGGCACGTGAGCATATCGGTTGGTCCCTAGATGAATGGAAAACCGTGGTCTGGTCCGATGAGTCACGATTTCAGTTGGTAAGAGCTGATGGTAGGGTTCGAGTGTGGCGCAGACCCCACGAAGCCATGGACCCAAACTGTCAGCAAGGCACTGTTCAAGCTGGTGGTGGCTCCGTAATGGTGTGGGCTGTTTTCTCATGGCATGGACTTGGTCCTCTGGCGCGACTGGACCGAACATTGACTGGAAATGCTTATGTTTAGCTACTTGGAGATCACTTGCAGCCATTCATGGACTTCATGTACCCAAACAACGATGGGATTTTTATGGATGACAATGCGCCATGTCACTGGGCCACAACTGTTCGCGATTGGTTTGAAGAACATTCTGAACAATTCCAATGAATGATCTGGCCACCTAGATAGCCCGACATGAATCCCATCGAGCATTTATGGGACATCATCGAGAGGTCTGTTCGTGCCCAAAATCCTGCACCATCAACGCTTTCACAATTATGGACGTCTATCTAGACAGCATGGCTCAATATTCCTGCAGAAAACTTCCAACGACTTGTTGAGTCCATGCCACGTCGAGTTGCTGCACTTCGCCGGGCGAAAGGAGGGCCGACACGTTATTAAGAGGTATCCCATGACTTTTGTCACTTCAGTGTCATTAAAGTCTAGTCTAAAGGAAATTTCCCTCATATGCGTATCGATGGGTTTGGTTTGTCGTTATGCGGTCATTTTGCACACACTTTAGGCCAATTAGACTGTGACCTACAGCTTAAAGTTGATTACGAACCGTTAGCAAATATTTAAACCGCAGCCGGTATTCAATACTGAATCCTGTGGTACTAAAGGGCAAAAGCGCTAGCGAATTGGCTAATAGGCCGCGCGGAATTCATTGATGAAACCTGCACAAATTTGTTAACTTGATCTCACAATACTCTTTTTAATATATTTATTATAATACTTAAATAAATAATATATTTCACAATATCTTTACTAATATTACTAAATTAAATTTAAGCAGTATAATATTAGTGATGCAAATAACCCACCATCTCTCTCTAATGTTATCATCAGTAATCCTTACCATAATGATAATCCTCACTCTAAGAATTAATTTTCTCGTTAGTTTACTAATTACCATTCATTTTGGTATTCACCATAATCCATCCGAATGCGTTTTATATCAATCAAAATTCATGAAAGACATTTTTTCCCATCGATTTAACATGAATCCTTTAATCGTTGTGATGGGAAAATTCATTGAAGCAAAATTCGTAAGGAGATCCTTTTTGATGGAATGAATAATTATCTCCATGCTTTGATATTTCCAATTTACATTAATTACACGCCTTTTCAAGTACTGCGTCGGTACTAATCAAAACGAAAGGTGTCATTTGCAAAACAATACAATTTCATGCCTAATTAAAATCGCACAGATCAAGGCGTTCGTGATGACACGAAAATGTTTTTTAATTGGGATGAGAGGAGGTGCAATTAATCAGCCATCATAAATGCTGCCGGAAATGATGGGATTGAAGTTTTAAGACGCAATTGAAAGAAATTCGTGTTTCATTAATTATTTATTTATCTCTTATGTTTCACAATTGTGTCTCTGATGTCGGTAAAAGAATCGGAATTGTTTCGGCTTGCGATGCGTTGTTAATTATGGTAAACTTTGAAAAAAATTATGTATTTCTGAAGATGACTGACTTTATGTGCATAAAAATGTGTCAGATATTCACGTGTTCAATTTAAAGATTCGTCAGAAGTGTGTTCGTACAGAAATTTTAAGTGGCTGTGATAATTGTTGGTGATTATTATTATTTTTTTGAGTTCAGGATATTAAATTTCTCTAATTAAACTCAATCATCATCATTATCATCAGCGGCGCAACAATCCCATAGTGGGCCGAGGTCATCAGCCGATTGGTAGATTTCGAGGCAGGAGATGTTTTCTTTTGACGATTTAGCTGTCAGCCCTACCTAATGCTCTACAGTCATATTGGATCAGGATCTACAGTTTAAAGTGGATTTCAAACCACTACAATCATCCGGCTGTAATAGTGGCTGTCATAGTTGTTGCAAATCATTATTTTTTTCGGTTTTGGATATTAAATTTCTTTAATTAAATTGAAAAATTATTAATAATTTATTTATTTATGATTTATTAGTAATTTTTATTCATTATTTAAAAAGACTGGAGTGGGATGATAGAGAGTGTTTTAGGTTTCTTTTGTTAAAGTAGCTTTGATTGAAATGTAGGAAGTCATACCAAACCTTGATATTCTGTATCTATACACCATTTAGGCATGGTAAAGGCGTAAACAGGAAAGTCTTTTGTTAATAATGGGGATGGAAAAGTTAATTGCACAACCCTTTCCCCTCCCCTGAGATGCTGCAGAATTTTTCCCACGGGAAGAGAAATAGAACTTCTGTTCCCATGTGAAATCAATGCATATTCTTTAACAACATAACAACCTATCAATCAAATCTGACAGCACATAAGCAGTATAGTGGATGTTATACTACATGCAATTAGTGTTTTGTACTAATGAGAACAATCTGTCACTCAAATCAGATAACAGATATTCAGTGTCATGCACAATGAGACCTCATGAAATTAGCAATTGTCTATGCGACCTTCCCAGGTCAAAACAATTACAGATGGGATATGAACGACGTGATGAGTTGTTGCAGTGGGATTGGTGATATACCATGTGTTGAGGAAATGTCCATTCCAACGAGAAGTGAGATAAGCTGACCACCCTCATGACGGATTTTCTTAAAGGGAGGTTTTTGAAGATTGGTTTCATTTGGTTTGTCGCTCTACGGTCATCTTGTGCACACTTTAGGCTAACCAGACCGAGACCTACAGTTTAAAGTGTATTCCGAACCACTGCAAACCTCCATGGCCTCTTAGTCAGTCTAGCATTTTTTTTTTACTAGATACTAATCGGGAAAAATATGAATGCTATTCAATTTTTAAGTGTCAGTTATCTTTATCATTACAATTACTCATTTTTGAAGTACTGTAAAAATTTTAAGATCACAATATAATCTAAGTAAATTAAAATTTTAAAAATGCATTTTAATAATGTACCAACAAACTCAGTTTCTTTAGTAGAAACATTACAAATTAAAATTCTAGTAATTTATAAGATAAACAATACCCTTACGAAATACATTGATTTTGATATCAGTGATTAAAATATAAATTAAATCCTTACAGTAATAATTAAATATTAATTAATAACAATCTAATAATAATTTAATATTATCTCTATTTATCTCTATTAGAGACAAATATAGATAATTTTGTCATAGCAGCAATAATAATTGTTGTGTCCCTTTGATAAGAATTCATTAAGACCAACAATGCCATTTCAATGACTTATCTAATCTTGTATTCTGCATTGAATAACTGAATAACATGTGCTGAATAATCGAATTGCCTGTTTGATAAGGACCTATTATATGGGCATCTAATCGGATTACAGATGATAATTCCTAAATATAACATGAGACAAATATCGCTTGGCTTAATCGATTGCTGGATCGAAGGAGTACAGTAGCACAGAAATAGAATAATACAGTATCAGTACGAAATTAATTCAGAGACAAATATGAGTCCACATGATGATAAGATTACGTAATTTTCTTATGTTTTTCTGAAGAACACAGAAATCGCGGTTATTTGTATATTGGTGAATAACAATACGTAATATAAGCTTCGTCTAAAACAAGTAATATAACATTTTTTTTTTTTAAAGTCACTTCCTACTTTTTTTCACTATATTGCAGAAAGTCCTTTATAAATAATTTTCCTTCATTTTTTAAGCTAGAAAAAAAATTCTCTCTCTCTCTCACATACACACTTTCCATCTCTCTCACTAATTTATTCACATGTTTCATTTTCCATTTTGTTCCCTCCTTGACTCAGAACCCAGAATGAAAAAAAGTCTGAAAAAGAAATTTTTTTCCAGCGATCTACACGCTTCGCCACCGACGACATTTATTCCTAAATTAATATCCCGCTAAAATATATTATATAAAAGAAATTTTTATCTCCCATATAAACTAAAATTAATTAATTAAATTTAATTAATGAATTAATATTTGAAAAAACTGTATTAATATCCAGTGTTCATCCACTACAAGTTTAAAAAAATGTATTTGAACTTGAGTAGATGAATAAAAAGTATTTTATTAACGATTGAAAATTTGAACAAGATATATATAGGGAGAGTGTGAACTAATAGTAGGAATTGAAAAAAAAAGGCATCTGAAATTTTGATGGATATTCAAGATAAATTGCAGTTTCTCCATATAATATATAAGATTTAAGAATTTGATTTTCTACCAATTTAATAAGGTATTTAATGAATACAATAAACTGCCATAATAAACATGCAAGCAAAGGATGAAAACAAAGACAGTGAAATTAATTTCTATAATCTATAAGAATTTGAATGAAGATATAGAGTAGAGGGGCCCAGCCTGGGGCCCGCCTTGAATATTATTCCGACCCGTGAGATTTACCACACTTTTACAAAATATATTTATTTTACAATAGCCAAAATAGTGAAAACCGATGTATTAAAAATTCATTATGTGTGCATCCATAAATTACCTGTCGAAATTATGAGAAAAACTTTGATATAACTTTGATAATATTCTTGTGAATATATGATTAGATATTGCCTTCTTATTTATGAGTTCGCGGAATAATAAAATTATATTCTGCGAACTCATGATGCGCGCGCATCTTGGAACATCTAATATAACAGGTTCTATGTTTCACTTTAAGTGACACAGTTTTTTTTCATTTTAAATATAGATACACACAGTTGACTATTGATAGCAGAGCAAACCAGACTCTTAAATCAAGTTATTAGAGCTTTTGGTTCAACTTCTTCTGCAAATCGTTTTTTTTTTTTCGAACCAAACTGACTTTTTCTGACCAAACACGCTCAAATATAACAGACGCTAACCTGCAACACCCATTACAATGGGCATATACTCCAAATTGAGATCGATTTGCAAAAGCTAAATGAAAGAGTGGAGAAACAAATTTCGCATTAGTAAAATAAATATTTTTTAATGATTTTTTTTTATTTCTTTTATATTTATATATTTTTTATATTTCATTTTTAGTGTTATATATTTTTACAATGTGTGTTTAGTACCATTATTATTATATTATCTACGCTTATATGTAAGAAAATAGTAAACACAATAATAATAACTCATTATGTTTCAATTTTTCATTCCAAAAAATATCTATCATGGGTCTAAATCTAACATGGTTATATATATAATTTTACATGCGGCCCGCGGAGTTAGGATGCATTTCCAAAAAAGATCATTTGGATTGGCCAACCTGGTATAGAACGTTGTTTTTGAGATACATTTTGCGATTTATGCTTTAATAAATAACTTAATGAATCATTAATAATCTAAACAATAGAACTTAGCCACTTAGACCACATAGCCGTATAGAAAGTTGCCCAGGGTACACCACTAGGAGGTAGGTATACATTGCACTCCTAGTATCATATGTATAAAAAGAAAAGTAAATTTTGTGAATGTTTTTCAGTTTTATACATTTTTTGCAATTTATGCCTTAATAAGTAACTTAGTGAATCTTTAGTAATCTAAACAATAAATTATATCACTGAAGAAAAAAGTAATGCAATTTATAAGCAAGTTTTACCTTTTTACAATCTGTTTCTTTTCATGTGTAATTTGTCTTGTAAATATGCATACAAAACTAAATATTCCATAAAAGAACACTCATTGCATTTGTTTAATTCATTTATTGATTCAGGTATTATATAATATTCCCAAATGATTTCTTTTCACGCCATCAAAGCAGGCAATAAAGAAAAAACAGTATATCATTTCTCATCACCATCAAAACCAATAAACAAGTGTACAAACAAGCTGTTAAGCCCTTTTTTTTTTTCTCTTATCCACAGTTGGCTGTCTACCGGGGCCTTTATTCACCCATGTCATAATCCATTTGAAGGAGTACACTAAATTCGACTTGACCATTTTGTTGCTGTGTTTTTAGTTTAATACATTTTGAGATTTATGCTTTAATAAGTAACTTAATGAATGATTAGTGATCTAAACAACAGAACTTAGGCACTTAGACCACTTAGGCGTATAGAAAGTTGCCCATTGGGTGGTACAAGGAGGTAGGTTTACATTGCACTCTAGTGTCATATGTATAAAAAGGAAAATAAATTTTGTGAATGTGTTTCAGTTTAATACATTTTGCGATTTATGCTTTAATATGTAAAGTTAATGAATGATTAGTAATCTAAACAATAGAATCTTAGAATAATAGGTAGTTTTACAATAAGCAATATAGAACATTATAGAACACTGCCCAGGGTGCACCACTAGGAGGTAGGTTTACATTGCACTCTAGTGTCACATGTATAAAAAGGAAAAGTAAATTTTGTGAATGGATTTAAGTTTAATACATCTTGGGATTTATGCTTTAATACGTAAGTTAATGAATGATTAGTAATCTAAACAATAGAACTTAGGCACTTAGACCACTTAGGCGTATAGAACGTTGCCCAGGGTGCACCACTAGGTGGTGCACTCTATCTCAAGTGCACCAGTCCTATATTGCACATACATTGCATTGGTTTACATTGCACCCTTAGTGTCATATGTATAAAGTGAAAAATAACTTTTGTGAATGTGTTTTAGTTTAATATATTTTACAATGTATGCTTTAATAAGTAACTTATGAATCATTAGTAATCTGAACGGATTATATCTTAGAAGAAAAGGTAAATAATGCCATTTATAAGAAAGTTTACCGTTAATTTTTTACAACCAGTTTCGTTTCATGTGTAATTTGTGTTGTAAATATGCAAAAAAAAAAAAAAATATATATGTATGTAACTCATTATGCTAGAATTTCATGAAAATTTGCATACAAAAACTAATTGTTCTATAAAAAAACACTCATTACATTTGTTTAATTCCCTTATTGATTCAGTTATTGTATAATATCTCCCAAATGATTTCTTTTCGCCATCACAGCATTCAATAAAGAGAAAAACAGTATGTCATTTCTCATCACTATCAAAACCAATAAACAAGTGTACAAACAAGCTGTTAAGCTCTTTTCTCTTATCCACAGTTGTCTGTCTGCTGGGGCTTTTATTCACCGATGTCATAATCCATTTGAAGGAGTACATCGCGATAGCAACAGATAATAAATAATCAAATATCAGCAATCAATACCATGGAGCAAAGAATACCAGGCTTATGGTATCGAAGAAAATGCTCAATCGATAGGGCTAAATCGATATCTTGGAGCGTAACTTGCATAAATCAATTGTGAATTCTATTTCTCGATTGTCTTAGAAGCTGTAGACGTCTTCCAGCGTAATAGAAACGGACAGAAAGAAGAAAAGGAGAGATAGAGAGAAAAAGAAAATAAGTAAGGTTGGTTAAATTGCTTTTAGGTTGAGGCACTCAACGCCAAGAGCTCTTGGTGAAGGTGCTGGTGTAATGAAATTCAACTTCATGCATTGTTGATGGGTTGAGTTAGTGAAGAGGCCATAACTAGTGTGAAAGCACTGATTTAATTTCGAAAGCTGTGTCTGACACAGACATTTTATTTTAATAAAACATTTGCCCTCAATATTTTATAAAAACAAAAGAAAATTTCATCAAAGAGGAAATAAAAATAGGATTCTCCATTTGTAAAGTACATAGTATCTGGAAAGTATCTTTATATATTAAAAACACCATAAAATTGCAAGCACATTTTTGTGACGGAGTACAAAAATATATGTATATATATATATATATAAACCAAAAATATACAAGTATATTTTTTATTTCAATAACAAATGCAACAGATGTTACTCAATAGATCATACACAGAATGTTGTGATTATATCTGATGTTCTAATGGTAAATGACATCGGATAAAATTGTCAGATATTCGAAACCAACAACACAACATTCCAATATGATCATAATTAGTCTTATGCAACACAACAAGTCGGTATGAATCATTGAAGTGACATAAAATAGTCTTCGCATTTCATAAAGTAGTTCAAACACTCAAAAGGCATAAAACAGTTCAATATACGATGTGTTTCTTTTGAAACTTACCTAAAATGTAAACATCGTCAAATGTTTAGAGACTTTTAAAAGTACATAAAAACACCCAAAATATATGCAAGCACATTTTTGTGATGATATTTACAACATCCCAATATGATCCTTATGAGTCTTACTCAACGCAACTAGTCGTTAAGAGTACTTATTTTAAACAAATTCTGGTGAACATGCTGGAGAATTGATTGTCACTTAATTTGACTTATTAGTTCATCAATGACTCGAATTGGGGATTGAAAAATCGATTTTTTTCAAGTATCCTCATTAAAAGTAATATATAATAGCCCCCACATCGCACGAAGTAGTTCAAATATTCAGAAAGTCTAAAAAGTTCAATATTCGATGTATGTCTGTGTCTAATCCCCAGTGTCTTGCAGTGGGGACGGACATCCCATGAGTAATCTATTCACGGATGGAGGGAAAGGGGAAGCTTCTGTTGCGATGTAGCACCCGTAGATAGATGTCTGACTTAGCTCCGTGCCGCTGAAGAATGAGGGCAGTGCATTCTGGGAGGACTTTTAAAAATACAGTAGAACGTCTTTAAGTCGAACCTCGATAAGTCGAAACCTCCAAAACTCAAAAAAATTTTTTGTTCCCCTCTCTTCAAGCCCCAAAACCTCCATTAATCGAAATTTCAACCCTCTATAAGTCGAAATAATTAATCAATCCCCACAAGCCATTTTGGTATATATTTTCCCTCCGTAACTCGAAAAAAAATTGGACTTCTGTATCTCGAACATTAGCAATGTTTGATTTCACCACTTTTTTTACATCCTTTACAACTCGATCATTTGAAGCTAATTACCTCTATAGCTCGAAGAAAAATAAGTTACCGACTTTAAGGATTTGCCGACAATACACGTCATTGTTTCTTAGAAAACAATGTATGAGTATAGTGAATAGAATAACCAATTTTATGAAATAACAACTTGGAAGAAAAAGAATTTTCTGCTCTTTATAGCTTAGATAATGCTATAGATAGAGAATGATCGAATTGTCTAAAAAGCAAAATATATATATATATATAGATAAATAATAGTAACTGACTTTTTTTAATACATAATATTTTAATTTTTAAGGTTGTTTCGGAATTATTTTGATTTTTTATTGTACTACATAATATAACTTTTAAGTTGCAAATAAACATGTTTATTACCTCTGTAACTTGAATTTTTATTTATTTTACCTCTCTAACTCAAAATAAGTTAGAAAGAATCTAAACCTCTACAAGTCGAATATTTCCTTACAAAATCCGCGTAAGTCGAAAACTCTATAACTCGAATTATTTGGGCGTCTCCCTTGAAGTTCGACCTACAAAGGTTCTACTGTACATGAAAAAACTCCAAAAAGTGCAATCAAATTTTTTTATTCAATAACAAATGCAACAGATGTTACTAATAAATGATACGCACCTTGTTCTGATCATATCTGATGTACTAATGGTAAATAATGTTGGACCAAATTGTCCCAGCATTCGAAAGCAACAACACTAGTTTTACAAAAATAAATAAACAAAACAACAAGTTTTTGATAAATATAATTACTTGGGAGAAAAACTTCAAAATTATTGAATTAAGGCTTTAATTGCGTGCATTCACCATTATATTGTAAAAGAAAATAACATTGGTGAATTAAAGGCTTTTTAAAATTGTGCAAATTCAATTACAAATTTGAATAATGCACGCAATTTTATTTTTCGACTTTATATACAAGTACATAGATAATTTCGGTGACTTATCATGGAGCCTTATTTATGACTACTTTACAACAATACAGGGAATTAAGAGCATACGAATTAATTGCACAAATAAAAAAATTAATTGCGGAAACATTAAAAGCTAAAATTAAGAGCATCAGATAAATTGTACAATTAAAGAAGGATTAATTGTGGAAACATAAAAGAACTAAAATTAAGAGCATATTGATTAATTGGACACATATTGTATTACAAGTTTGGTACCTTTTGTTGCACTAGGTTGGGAGCATTATCCGTAACCATTGTTTAAGAAAACAACGACAACCAGAAAAAATGAACAATTTATTTAGTATTCAAGATTTAGAGCTGATAAAGACTTAAAAGAATAAATAAAAAATTAGAGTGTAATGACTTTTTAATAAAGAGTCGAATAAAAAAAAATAAGATATGCATTTCTATTAAAAAAATCTTAATCTTATTTTTGGATTATTGAAAAATAATTTTTTTTATATTTAAGAAATCATTTAGAATAAAAAAAAGTAAATAAAATGGAAGAAAAGTAGATTTTAAATTTTAAACAAGTTGTTAGTCCAAAATGTGAATTTTAAAAAATAAAGCAAAAAAAACATTTCAAAAAATAATTAATCCAAATTATTTGATTATAACATTAATTTAAATGAAATTATTTTTTATTTTGCTTTACATCCATTAATTTACCAGTTTCGATTATTTTTTTCGGAGAAACAGAATTCCATGATCAATTTATTTTTGCTAATTTACCAAATAAAATATTTTGTTTATTCAACTATTAATAATTATCCTTTCTTTTATTATTGGGATATTTGCCCTCCAATATTTATTTCAAACTATTTTATACATCCTTCTAGATTAGAGAGTATTCCTCAGCATTGAATAGGAATTACTAATTACGAAATTATTTTTTGGAATTTTTATCCAATTTTTTTAGTTTGCAAAAAACAATGTTTTAACTTGCATTCTTTGATATTTTCACTTTTCAGATCATTTAGCAGATGAAAGTAAAAAAAAAAAAAAACACACACACTTAATACAAATAAAATTATTTTAATCTAGAAAATAAAGTTGGGCGTACTGTGTAGAACAGAAAAAAGAAAAAAAAAAAAAAAAAAAAAAAAGAAAGAAAAGATTAAAAATAGAATAGTTTAATAGAATAATAGAAAACTTAAAAAAATTCCTTAGGGAATAATTTTTGTTTCTGTTAAAGTTATCTGTATATCCACAATTAAAAATTGTAATAATCTTTTTCAGTCGAGTTAATGAATGGCTTAAAAAAACCTTTTAGTGACTAAAAGAGTTTTTAAGAAAAAAGGGAGTGCAAATGAGTGAAAAAAAAAAAAAAAAAAAAAATCCAAATATTTATCGTGGATCCTAGTATTTTATCCAATTTTAGATACATAAGAGTTTTTAATTTTATGGAATCTTTCAATAAAAATAATTTTAACCATTTGATTGAAATATTTTTGTCATTTGTGAAGAGTAAGGTGTTGTGATTATGTGAGTTTTTGCTTATTTAAAAAAAAAAATCAAAAGAATTATTAGTAAAATAAATTAATTTTTTAATTATTTATAATTGATTCTTATAACTTAAATAGTTGGTCAGTTTAGATGTACATCATATAAATTCAGTCACCATGAAAAACCTTTAAAAATACTTAATTTAAGTAACATCTTAGAATTGATTTAATCGAAATCATTGTGAGACCATCTTGAGGAGACCATCTTGTTTTATTGAGTGACGTCAACAAGTATTGTTTATATTAAGAATTGGTAATTTTTATATGTAATATCTTTTGTCTGAATAAACATATAGAAATTTTATTCACTGTCTTAGATTCTTTATTTAATACCTTTATAGTTATTGTAGCATTTTTATGATAGCAGATATTCGGTATCATGTATAATGAGAGACTCAGGAAATTAGAGAATGTCTGTGCAACCTACACAAGTCGAACAACTACAGATTGAATATGAACTATACCATAAGTTGTTCCATCGGGTTTGGTGATTGACCATGAGCTGAGAAATGTCCACTCAATGAGAAACTGAACAGATTGTATTAAAAGGAGGTTTTAGGCGAAGAAGTGAGAGAGAGAGGGAGAGTTCTGCGACGAGTCGATGAAAAGTGTTTTTTTGTTCTGAAATGACTGAATAGGCCAGAGTTTCAGCCTGTTTTTCAAAGTGAAACACCTTGTGGTTTCGTGTATCACGCCGTGTGATAACTAAAGTCTGCCAGGCAATTAGATACGACGTAGACTCAAGAATTCTGAAAATCTCCGACTTTGGAGTGAACTACACTTGTGATAAAATTTATATTTTCAATTTTTATTTCTTTGTATAATAATCCAGAGTTCATTATTTATATCTATCTATCTATCTATCCATATATATATATATATATATTAGTGCTTGTAAATAAAAATTAAAGTGTTCCCATGAACCTGAAAGTGGCCCTCTTCTTGAAGCCGTTATAGGTCTAATATAGGCCGAGACGTTACATCATATAACAATTTATTTATTTAATTATAATTATTATTTTTAATTATTATTATTATTATTATTAATTAATACTAATTATATTATTATAATTATTTATTTATTTAATTAATTTATTTTCGAAAAACATTTTTAATATTTTACAATTTGGATCTCCATGAGCTGAAATTAAATTTATTATTGTTTTAGAATCTTTATACCTTATTTGAGCAAGCACACCACGTTTATCATAATATCTTTCATTATTTAAAAGATATAGGAATTTCAATTTCTCCAATGTGATAATTACAGTGGCAGTTACTGTATACGATTTCGGCTACAGTGAAAAGCGAAGGATAAATTCTTCATCAAAATGCATTTGAATAATAAAATTCATCAATAAAGATTAGTTAGTTGCTCAAATTCTAAATTAATTTTAAAATTTTCGGTTCAAGGGATTCTTTTTTTTTTTGTAAAAATGATAATTATAGAATGAATTTCTTTCGTTTCCAAATTAATGTAAAATTCATTTATTCTTCTCTACAGCAAATGCAGTTAATTACATATGAAATCAGACAATTAACTTAACATGACATATAGCTGCTCCTTATAATATTGCTTTTAAATCTCTTAACTAAAGAGTAATTAATATTCATAAATTGTCTGAAATAAGTCTTGTAAATGGAATGCAAATAAACGTATTCATAATTAAAATTTATTGCAGATGTCCTTTCGAGCAGAGATTTTTGAGATAGCTGTTAAATATTTATGAATGGATTTCATTCAGAAGCTGTTTTCAAAATTAGGTTATCTATTTTAAATTATTCTTACTTCTATAAAGCATAAAATTTTGCATCCTTATAAAATAATTGATTTCTCTTCGAGACTTAAGATTAAGACTTAATGTATTCACTTTATTTAAGAAGAATTTTAAAATTTTCAGTGATTCGTTTTTTGATAATTAGTTATTCTTCTTAGTAAGGATTCACCATGCATAACAAGGTTATAGCTGAGCACAAAAAGCTATAACCTTGAACTCAAAGTTGATAGATCCTCCTTTCAAGGACTCGTTGACTTTACGTTAGACTTTGCACGTTTTTTCAATCGTTAGACTTTGGAACCGATAAGGGGAGAGGGAGAAAGAGAAAAGGGAGTTGGGAAGTGGAGTGAAGAGTTACAGGCAGTAGGGAGGATATAAAGACCCTTAAACGGAATGGCTTTTAAAATTATTTTGTAAATATTTGATATATAACTGTGTTTTTGTGTGTTATGTGTTGCAATTGTGAAGTGTTGTTTCAACAAATTTTAATAAACATGCCAGCTATACCTCGCATATTTATTTTAAGAAATAATTTAATTTGCATCCATAAACAATACTGAACCAAGACCACACGCATATTTGGCTTTCATTTTACTCTCTTTTATTCCTATGAGAGATATGACACAAAAAATAAAAATGATAGTCTTTCTATTTTTAGTTCATAAGTGCACAGTCCAGTCACATTAATGTGACCACCACCTACTTTCGACGTCAACGGGAAATAACCAATCACAAAAGGCAGGTGGCAGCACATTGCAGTGGAGTGTATATGAAGGAGGACATCGGAAAGCATTTCAATCATTGGCGTAATGCAGAAACGTAGCGATTTATCCGATGTCTAAAAGGGCATGTTTATTCGTTTTCGGGCCAAGGGTGGAAGCATTTCGGAAACGGTTAATTTTGTGAACTGCTCGCGTGCCGCCGTGGTAAAAGTATATCGTGGCACTATCCAAAATCAGCGGCGTGGCACATGTGGTGCACCTCGGGTTATAGATGACAGAGGCGAACGAAGGCTACGGAGAGGCGTTCGGGCGAATAGACGTGCATCTGTTGAGCAATTGACCACCCAGATGAACCAAGGGGCTACCAAGAGTGTATCCTCTACAACGGTTCAGCGAACGTTACTGCGCATGGGCCTCCTGCAGCAGACGCCTGGTTAATGCACCTATGCTGACTAATTATGCTAATAATTATGCTTAATAGGATTTTCACTATTATATGTTGCGGCTAATCCTCAGTGTCCGGTAGCACGGGTCGAACACCTATGGATAGAGGGAACAACATATATATGTTGTTGTTTCTTATCCCACTTGGTCGACAGTAACATCTGGACCAAATCCATGAACCCGTGTGTTCTCATGGAAGGAGGAAAGGGGATGTTCAGCTTCTCAGCTTCGGTTGTTGATGTTCCAAGTCTGACTTGGCTCCGTGTTGCTGAAGAAGGATGGCAGTGCCTTCCGGGAGGACTTTTAGGGAGAACTACCTCGCATTTGAGTATTATATAAGAGAAAACTCGGAAAAACTTTTACTAGGTAGTCCGACTCATGAGGCAAGATGCTGAACATCACAAACGTCATCGAGTCTCTTCATTTTTTGAAACAGTGTCTACAACAAAGCCGGGTGTGTATTGCACCTCAGTCCTAATGCTCAACAGCGGCGCGTGTTGTCACCGAGCCATGCGACCATGAGTAGGGAAATACATAAATAAACGGATTTGTACCTCAATCAAATAAGATGGCTCATTTGATAAAAAATGAAACTCTTTAAATACAAAATAAACACCTGAGTGGAAAATTTCTTAAAAAAAAAATTTAAATGTAATGTTTTTAAAATTCGGAATCAAAAGAATTAAAATTTTTTTTTTAAATTCGAGGAAATTTTAATATTTAATGATTAATTTTTTATTTATTCGCAGATTAAAATTTTTTTAACAATTATTAAATCATTCCTATTAAATTAAAAATTATCAATTTTTAAAACCGAAATACGCTCTGATAATATTGACATTAATAAATATTTTTTTAAAATTTAGTTTTGTTGTTATAATTACACTAAATAGGATTTTCACAATTTCAAATATAATATATGGATTTAACGAAATTGCAATTCAGTTTTAAAGATTTTTTTAATCAGTTGTCTGCTTCTCATTTTGAAACTAAATTTTCTATATTGAGGAATAATAATAATGATAATAATAATAATAATAATAACAATAAAAAAAAAAGATGAAACCACTTTTCAAAATATTTACATTTTTTCATATGAAATGTAATTTTTGAAAATTCAATCAGTTGTTATAGTAAATCTTAACACCGCAATAATTCAGATCGCCATTTACATTTTAGGAATCGAGAATTAATCAACTCCTTTACATGCTGAGCTGCAAAAAACAAACACTCTACCAAGAGATCTAAAACCAATTTAATTTACATGACGCGTTCTATTCTCCGCTTTCATTTAAACCAAAACGAACAGCTGAAAAATTTGAATATTATTGGAATCCCTAATTTCGCATACACTATAGAAGGCTTTATGAAAAGCATAGGAATGGGTGAATTTATAATGCGCCATTTATATTGTAAACGACGAAGAAGATTTGAGTACGAAGATTCTATTTTTATGTTTCGATCAAAGGCGATGCTTTGTAATGGCTCACTGATGGAATTATCGAATACTGCAATTCTATTAATATTGTTCGCTCTACAGGCGACAACTGCGAAATGAAATTCTATGAAATGGAAATAAAAAATGTTTTCATGAATATTCCATGCTCTTCGGGCGTTTCTCATAAAAAGGAACATTTTTTCTATCTACATAATTTAAGGACCTGTGAATGGCATCACTTATTCCATAGCTGATATCAAAATGGCTGTCATCATTTGTGATCAAGGAATCGATACCTTGAAACGTAAATGAATTTATTGAATATTAAATTCTTTCGATCTTTTTAGAATTTTTAGCGACAAACTTTGTCAAAAACTATTGATATAACGTATTGATCTTTGCATCTAGTTTTGATATGAAGATAAATTTATTAAATAGGTTTTGTTAGTTTCCGTTTAGTATTATACTTTGAATAAAAATCAAATATTGACAACAGTGAGATAGCATTAACTGTGACCTTAATGAATTAGCAAAGAAACTTTTAACAAAATGACTAACCCGCCAATAAAGAAAAATAATTGTTGTTGTGTTACACTATTAAGGTTTTTATAGATTTAAAACAATCCTACAAATGGATCAGTTAAGCTAAAGATTTTTATATAGTTAAATTATTCCGACTCGGGGCTCAGTGGCAAGCTGGGGAGCATTAGGACGGAGGTTCAGTTCGTTAACGGTTTTGTTGTAGACACTGTTTCAAAAATTGAGGAGACTGGAGGGCGTTTGTGATGTTCAGTATCTTGCCTCGTTTGTCAGACTACCTAGTGGGAGGTTTTCAGATTTTCTCCCATACAATAGACAATTGACACTAATAAATAATTTTTAAAAATTAATTTTGTTGTAATAATTATAATAAATAGGATTTTCACAATTTTAAAAACGATATATAGGGTTTTAACAAAATTACAATTTAGTTAAAAAAAATGTTTTTTTGAATAAGTAGGTATTTTTCTGCAATAGAAACTAAATTCTTCTTTATTGAGAAATAATAATAATAATAATAATAATAAAATGAAGATGAAATCTCTTTCCCAAATATTTTTTTTTTTCACACATATTATAATTTTTGAAAATTCAATTATTTACTATTGTAAATCTTAACACCGCAATAATTCAGATTGCAATTTGCCTATTTGGATTCAGGAATTAATCAACTCCTTTACATGCTGAGCGGCAAAATCGAAAACTCTACCAAGAGACCTAAAACTAATTTAATTTACGTTCTATTCTCCGCTTTCATTTAACCAAAAGGAACAGCTGAAAAATTTGAATATTATTGGAATCCAAATTTCGCAAACACTACAGAAGGCTTTACGAAAAGCATAGGAATGGGTGAATTTATAATGCGCCATTTATATTATGAATGAACCAGAAGATTTGAGTTCCAAAATTCTATTTTTATGTTTCGAACAAAAAAGGCGATGCTTTGTAATGCTCACCGATGGAATGATCGAATGCTGCAATTCTATTAATATCGTTCGCTCTACAGGCGACGATTGCGAAAGGAAATTGTATGAAATGGGAATAAAAATATTTTCATGAATATTCCATGCGCTTCGGGCGTTTCTCATAAAAGGAACATTTTTTTCTCTAATTTAAGGACCGGAATGGCATCACTTATTCCGTAGCGAATATCAAAATGGCTGTTATCGTTGTGACACGGAATGCATACCTTGAAACGTAAATGATTTTGCTGAATATTAAATTCTTTCGATCTTTTTAGAATTTTTAACGACAAACTTTGATAAAAAATTAGGATCATATTGATTTTTGCATATAGTTTTGATATGTAGGTAAATTTATTAGAGTGATTTTATTAGTTTTCGTTTCGTAATATACTTTGAATAAAAAATTCAGTAAAATTAAAATATTGACAATTGTGAGATAGCATTAACCGTAACCTTAATGTATTAGGAAAGACACATTTTCCAAAATGACCAACCCGACAATAAAGACAAAAAAAAATGTAAGAGTTATGCTAAAGGTTTTTATATATTTAAATCATCCCGACTCGTGGCTCAGTAGCAATGTCAGCCGTTGTTGAAGATTAGGGCCAAGGTTCAACCCCCTCGCGGTTTTGTTATAAGCACTATTTCAAAAATCGGGGGAGACTCGATGGCGTTTGTAATGCTCAGCATATTGTCTCGTTAGTCGAACTACCTATATCGGTTATGTTTGTCACTCTACGGTCATCTTGTGTACAAGTTAGGCTAATTAGACTGGGACCTACAGTTTAACTTGGATTTGAACATCTAACAAACATTCCTGCCACAGACAGGATATGAACCTTAAACCTGTGATATCAACGGTCGGAATACTAGCTAACTGGCCCTTGTCGTATGAGATAAAAGCCGAACAATTCCTACCAGGTATCCCTACTAACGAAGTAAGATGCTGAACATCGCTAACGCCATATAGCCTTCTCGTTTTTAGATGCAACAAAGCCACCAGCGGATTGAACCTCAGCCCTAATACTCGCCAGCGGCACGATTTATCATTGAGCCACGACTCGGGCATCATTATTTTAAATAAAATATATGGATTTAACGAAACAATAATTTGGTGTTAAAGATTGTTTTTTAAATAAGTAGTTTTTTTATAAAGAAACTAAATTTTCTTTGTTGAGAAATATTAATAATAGTAATAATAATAATAACAAAATGAAGATGAAACCTCTTTTCAAAATATTTACATTTTATCATACGAATTGTAATTTTTGAAAATCAATCATTGCTACTGTAAATCCTAACATCTCAGTAATTCATATCGTCATTTGCATTTTTGGATTCAAGAATTAATCAACTCCTTTACATGCGGAGCGGCAAAACCGAAAACTACCATGAGATCTAAAACCAATTTAATTTGCATTCTATTCTCCGCTTTCATTTAACCAAAATGAACAGCTGAAAAATTTGAATATTATTGGAATCTAATTTCGCATACACTATAGAAGGCTTTAGGAAAAGCATGGAATGGGTGAATTTATTATGTGCCATTTATATTATAACCGAACCAGAAGATCTGAGTACGAAAATTCAATTTTTACGTTTCGAACAAAAGGCGATGCTTTGTAATGCTCACCGATGGAATTATCGAATGCTGCAATTCTATTAATATCGTTCGCTCTACAGGTGACGATTGCGAAGGGAAATTGCATGAAATGGGAATAAAAATGTTTTCATGAATATTCCATGCATTTCCGGCGTTTTCACATTTTTCTATCTAATTTAAGGACCCGTGAATGGCATCACTTATTCCATAGCGAATATCAAAATGGTTGTCATCATTTATGATCAAGGAATGGATACCTTGAAACGTAAATGATTTTGATTAATCATATTTTGTAGAATAAACAAAATTTATCTTGAATAAAAAGTACATTCGCTTTCATAAAAATATGTGTTGTTTTCAGACACTTGGCATTTAATAAGAGATCATTTGCCATACAAAGGCAGACATGCATTAACCATGTAACATTAACCATGGCGCAGAACCGGGAGAGAACAAATGATCGAACAGGAACCCAAATTTTACAGCCGCAATTTGGAGACGTACTGTACCCCCATTTTATCACAATTTGGGGAAAAACATTCTTCTGTGTGTATACGAATCTTTTTCCAAAAAAGAAGACCAGCCTAGTCTTTCTTGTCTGCCGAAGAACTAGAGTTCTGTCTAGAACGCTTTCTTGTCTGCCCAGCCTAGACAAGAAAGCGTTCTTAATTTTATTTATCTGGTTTCAGACCAAATTCTCGTAGTTTGGTAGACTAATGTATGATTCACCAGGCCACTTCTATAAATAAATTAAAAAATAAAATTTTTTTCTGAATTTCTTTCATTTGAATATAGGAGCTGTTAATTATATAATATAATACTAGAAAATGTTATATACAGTGGAAAACAATTTAATTAATTTATATATATTTTTTGTATTTAAAAGTGAATACCTAACTTTAATTGTGATGAAATTTTAGTAATCATTAATTTCTAGTTTATTTTAATCTGCTCTTATGTTAAACAGACCTGTTCTTATTCTTCCTCAAGCCAGAACTGGATAATTCAAGATAACGAAGTATATTTCAAGCATAACTCTCAAAGTCAATTCAAATCAAAACAGGATCTTATAATATAAATTTAGTTTGATTTTATATCAGGAAGACCTGATATAATATCAAAATATCAAACCTCCTGTATACTATGCGAATCGGACTTGGACGATTCGTTACCGATTCGCCAGGCTACGATTCGAGTTTGGCGGCATTTGATGGACACCCTAAAATGCACTAAATATGACACTAAGCAAAACAAATTGAGCAAAAGATGCAAAATTTATGGTATTAACTAGGACAAAACACAAAAATATAGTAGTATTATAGTGTGCAGGTTGGGCAAAACCAGATTGTAACTGGGTTGGTTGGTTGAGATTTTTTTGAGGTTTGTCTTGGATAATTGGTTGGCAGACGTTACTTTGCATTACCCAGGGGCGCGTGCAACTTGAAGATACGGACGCGGAGTAACAATGCCCCCGCAACGTTTACGATCCTATTAGGACTGGGACCTACGGTTTAAAGGGATTCCGAACCACTACAAACATCCATGGCTTCGAACCCGAAACCATTACCGAGCGCCAGCTAGCCACTTGCCATTCAGGCCCTGGTTGGTTGAGATAACTGGTTGGGTTGAGATGCTGGGGCACATACACAATACTTTGGAAAATCCCCTCGGAAGGCACTTTCCTACTTTTCAGCGGCCTTGTGGCCAAATGGCTAGCGCTCTGGCCTTTGATATCCCAGGCCTCAGGTTCGAATCCCGGTGGAGTTTGTTGGTGGTTCCACATTGAACTGTGGATCCCGGTCTCTTGGGCCCAAGATGACCGTAGAGCGATAAACCAAACCAAACTTACTTCTAGATTTTACCTGTCTATCACAAAGAAGGTGCCCCCTTTGACTTCCCTCCTTCTTGGGATCTAGATATCGTTGTCTATCAAGTGGGACAAGGAAAAAAAAAAAAATCAAACAGTTTGAAAATATTAATATATTATATTGTAAAAAATATGACAAATCTATTTTTTAGATTTAAAATTATTTTTAGTAAATTTTATTATTTTACGAAATTTTATTTCTTTTATTTCTTACTAATTAATATTTTAATAAGCAATAAAATTGCAATGCTAAAAATACTTTTACAAAAGGCAATAAAATATTTATTAATTTCCATTAAAATTTTTTTTTTTGAAATACTTTTTTTTATATGATTTTATGTTTAAAAAGAAAAATACAATTATATAAAAAACAAAAACACAATTAGAAACAATTCTTTCTTTTATTTTAATATTATATTATCCAATATTTATAAACATGTTAATTTTACAAAATATACATTTTATGAAAGAAACATTAATTGAACTGGTTATTTTTATAATAAAAAACGGAAAATTTTCTTTATTAAATTTCCAACCAATACATTAAATAATTTTTGTGCAACATAATATGAGAATGCTCTTATAAGTTTCTTTACTGCTTTATAAAGGAAGAAATTGTAGGAAATCCATTTCTTTGATTAAAAATAAGTATCACATCAAAATTTTAAGAGACTTCGTGATAATCACCTGCTTGTTAAAGACACCATTCCGTAGAGAATGGTAGAATTTTTTTTCGCAGGAGTACCTTTTTTATTTAATTCGTGATAATCCTCTGAAGATCAGAGGAATTCTAAAGTGAATTACTAATCGCTTGAGAAGATTTATTTCAAGAAAAGAAAGCCGTTCTTCAACGAAGTAAAAAACGCCGTTTCTTTTTTTTATTATTTTCTTTAGTTAAGCCTAAAGGATTTCGAATTATTCTGGAAATTAGGCGAAGAGCAAGTGCTCTTACCTAAATTCAATTTTTGAATCTTTTTATACTTTTTAAATTAATTCACTCCCTTTAACTTCTGGGCATTGCCAATGTTTTCACTAATATTTGTTTATCGATTTTCATTTTCATTGCCTTGAATGGCCGAATGGCTAGCGCTCTGACGCTCGGTACCACAGGTTTCGGGTTTGAGTATTTTCTTTTAGTTAAACCCTAAAAGATTTCGTTTTCATTTTCTTATTTTTGAATTTTTATCATTCATTGACACCTTAACTTCCGGGCATTGCCAACGTTTTCATTTTTTTATGTTTGTCACCACCTGAGATGAGATACGTTCCAATAATATTCAACATAATTATGATGATTATCATCAACAAATATTCTTGAAATAAAATAGAATGCTAGTACTTTTAAAAATGGTAGAAATTCAACCATAGACGTAAAAGTTTAGATATTTATAATCTTCTATGAATCGTTTTCGTAAATTTTATTATTTTTGAAATTATATTTCTTTTATTTCTACTAATTTAATATTTTAATAAATATTAAAATTGCAATGCTAAAATACTTTTACAAGACAATAAAATATTATTAATTTTCCATTAAAAATTCTTTTTTTGAAATACTTTTTGTTAATATAATTTTATGCTTAAACAGAAAAAAAGTTATAAAAATTGCAAAACACAAACAAATTACAATTACAATTAGATTATTTTCTTTTAATATTATATTACCCAATATTTATATTTTTAACACAAATATATATATTTTTAAAGAAATAGAAATTAAATTAGCTATTTTTACAATAAAAAATAAAGAATTTTCTTTATCAAATTTCTAACCGATATATTACATAATTTTGAGCAACAGATATAGGAATGCCCTTTTATGTATTTTTATTGCTTTATAAAGGAATTAAATTGCAGCAAACGCGTTTCTTTCAATAAAACTAAGTATATCATATCAAAATTTTAACAGACTTCCTAGTGATAATCACCTGCTTGTTAAAGACACCATTCCGTACAGAATGGTAGAATTTTTTGGCAGGAGTACCTTTTTTATTTAATTCGTGATAATCCTCTGAAGATCAGAGGAATTCTAAAGTGAATTACTCATCG
Organism: Caerostris extrusa; assembly: GCA_021605095.1. Taxonomy (NCBI): domain Eukaryota; kingdom Metazoa; phylum Arthropoda; class Arachnida; order Araneae; family Araneidae; genus Caerostris; species Caerostris extrusa. The sequence continues at coordinate 99,644 of BPLR01013073.1, forward strand.
CTTGAGAAGATTTATTTCCAAGAAAAGAAAGTCCTCCTTGAACGAAGTAAAAACGGCGTTTTTTTTTTATTATTTTCTTTTTAGTTAAGCCTAAAGGATTTCGAATTCTTCTGAAATTAGGCGAAGAGCAAGTACTCTTACCTAAATTCAATTTTTTGAGTTTTTATACTTTTTTAATTCATTCACTCCCTATAACTTCTGGGCATTGTCAATGTTTTCATTTATATTTGTTTGTTTATGTTTATTTTCATTGATTATATTTATTTTCATTGATTGTTTATTAAATTTTCATTGATTGTTTATGTGTATGCTTATTTTCATTGATTGATAAAATTGGTCATTATAGGAATTGCAATACCGGAATACCGGTATTTTTGAGCCATTTGTACAATTTTGTAATACCGGTATTGACAAGTTTAAATACCGTTTTTTCGGTATAGTTACTAGAAATTTAGAATTCTTATCTGTGAAATTCTTAATCTTATCTGGAATTCTTATTCAAGATTTTTATCTGAAACTAGAAATTCTTATCTATGAAAAAAGGTTGTAGTTGTGGAAAAAGTGTAATATTTCGATATTTTTTAATTGGGTGAGTTTGTTATTCACATTGTATTTGCATATCTTATTTTAGAGTTCAAAATATTTTTCAGATTTATTATATATATATATACTCATAAATAATACCCCATAATAATGAATAAGAATAACTTTAAAGAACATAAAAAATCAGCTGATGATACTTCGGTTTGGTTTCATTATTTATATGATGAAAAGAATATGGTGGCACAATGTAAAAAATGTTCAAGAGTTATTAAAATGAATGGAGGAAGTACAAGCGAACTCCATACACATCTAAAAACGAAACATGAAACAAATTTGTTAAAGAGGAAAGAATCTAATTGCGATCAAGATACAAATTTAAACACAATTTCTAAGCCAAAGCCATCAGGGATTTTAGATTATCTTGAAAAAATAATAATTTGTATGAAATTATAACTAAAATGACAGCATTAGATAGTTTGCCATTTCGAGTGTTTTTGTAATATTTACATTTTCTAATAAAACTGGCAAATAAAAAAAAAACCACCTGTGTTTTCGTTCTTTTCTAAAATTTCTACTACCGGTATTAAAACCGATATCCCAGTATTAAGATCTAAAAAAAATACCGAATACCGGTATTGAACTTTTGGTCCGATATTGAAATACCTAGTTCATTTGTAGTAAAATTTATTTGTTTGTTTTAATTTCTGTTTTTTAAAAATTACCTTTGTATTTAAAATGATTTCTGATAAATTACTAACTTCTGGCCAATCGATCATGTTCTGTCAGCTTTACTAAACTAACATTTACCAGGGGATGAAGCCCTTCGGGACTGGTATGCTTCAGAACAGTTAATTACCTGAACTTTACTGTTTATAAAATATCGTGTCACAACTGTCCAAGGTTTTTGATTACCTTCCAAAGTTTGAAATATTCTTTCTAGCATATTTTCAACCGAACTACAACTAATTATATTTGGAAACTTTGAAAATTAACTTTTGAATAAAAACTAGAAATTTAATAGTTTCTTTTCCTTAGGAATGTCTCACAATTTAAAGAAAAGTTCTAGATTTTGGACACCTCATTAGCATTAGCACTCCATCAAAACTAGGTTTACAACAAGAAAAGGTTATAAATTAAGAACCATATGACTTGGATAACCAGAAGTTAGTTTTACGTCGGATTTATTACTAAATGTGGATTTATTGTAAAATGTAAAAAATTCTATCAATGTTATTTGTTGATTCATTAAGCATTTTAACTAATTTTTCATTAGCCTAGACCAGGGGTCTCCAAACTTTCCAGCCTTAGGGCCATATTGTTTACACTAGTAAGTACCAAGGGCCGAAACCGTTTAATGTTTTTGCCATTATCTATAATTTCTAGATCAGTCGCCGAGTACGCGCTCTGAGCGAGCATACGCTTTGCTAATTACAGACGTCAGTGAAAAATCACAATTACATAAATTTCATTAGTATTTTTTACAAGTGGATACCCCGCTGTTTCATTCGCGTTCATTTAGCTTTTCTGTTCCTGAGGGATTTTCATGATAAAAATCATATTTGATTCAAGATATATACATTCCAAACATCGATATACATACATATGCATACTCTTTACCCCAAAATAACTACCGAGAGTAACCGCGGGATGTTCACTAGTTTAAAATGTTAGTGGGATTCATTTCAATTATTTGTTAGTTGTTATAATTTAAGTTAAATTTTCTGTGTATTATGCTTGTCATTAAGCTTTACCTAGCAAGTCAATAAAACCGAGTTATTATCATTCTGTGTTTTTTATCCAACTTATTACAGCAATAATAAGCCATTCGCTGTCGCGATTGATGACACTGGCGGGCCGGATTTGGCCCGGGGGCCGTAGTTTGGAGACCCCTGGCCTAGGCCAACATTTCATGTATAACAGGGCAATAAAACTTGGAGTGTTAATCTTAAAGCCAATAATCTTAGATACGAAATAATTTTATCAAACAAAATTACGGCTTTAACTTCGACGTAAAAATCAAACTTGATATTTCCCTCACCAATTTAGCTTTTAAACTTCAATTGTTGTTATTTTTCTTCTATAGCGCAACAGCCCCATCTGCCTAATAACTGATTTCGAGACAAGAGATATTTACTTTTTACGGAGTAAGATTGTCATCCCTACAGCCCTATTGGACCATGACCTACGGTTTAAAGTGGATTTCGAACCCCTACAAACATCCCTTGGACTCGAACTCGAAACCTGTGACACTGAGTACCAGAATGCTATTTTGAATTGCTATTTAAAATTTTTGACTTGCGTTTGACCGGTTATCAGTTATTTGTTAAAAATCCGCCTGTGAAGATATTTTGGCCTGGTATTAATCATTTCGACTCTTGTTAGGGAACCACTACTGAGGTATTAAATGATTAGGTGTTATGACCTAACTAGACCTAATATGACTTAACTGTGAGTGTAGAAAACAACCGTAGACTCATACAGATGTTTATACAAATCGATATCAAATTTGACTTTTTCAAGATATCATTTTATACACGTCTTTTTCTAAGGATTCTTTAACAAATATTTCACATTAACTTTGATTATGCAGAGTAAACGAGTCTTCACATTTCTGTCGCACTAAAACATTGCAAGGGAAGTTATGCATTTATTACCTTACAAAAATAACTTCACACATTTGAGATCATATCATCTTACTTCTACGGAAGTTGTAAATTATCTGTTTATATATTTGTTGTAGTGGGCCTGAATGGCCGAGTGGCTAGCGCTCTGGCGCTCGGTAGCACAGGTTTTGGGTTCGAGTTCCGGCGGTGCCATGGATGTATGTAGGGGTTCGGAATCCACTTTAAACCGTAGGTCGCGGTCTAATATGATCGTAGAGCGTTGCGGGAGCATTGTTACTCCGCATCCGTGGCTTATCTTCAGCTACACGCACCCCTGGGTAATGCAAAGTGAGTAAAGTCGGTGCAGCCCTTATAGCATAAAAAAGATCACGGTCTCGCTTGCCAGCTGCAATAGGGAGGATAAAACTATTGAATTGGTCCAAAGATTGCTGTGAAAATCGTTTGTGCATTTACTTTTGATCGATATTCAGCAAATGCTTGCCTTAAGGCATCCAAGACCAAGCTGTCTAAGTGTTTGCCAGCTGCATTAGAAAGAAAAAAATATTTGTTGTAGTCGCATCCCTCATAAAAGGAGGTTTGTTTTGTTACCAGGATTCGAATCTAAAGCCTGTGGTACCAAAGACCAGAGTACTAGACAATTGGTCATGGGGGAAGGTAAGGTGGCTGCAGTTTCTGTTTATGATGGAACACCCATAATGTATAAGTCTGACTTCGGCTCCGGGGTGTTCAGAAGATCTACCTCCCGTGGGGCACCTGGTAACACTTTTAAGTGGCTAAAAGATCTGCAATTTGGCATTATTGTTAGATTAATAAACACTGTTTCAGCATGTTTTGTTGTATGTTTTTTTTTTTTCCGTTGTTCTTTTTTTGCTGTAACTGTTCATAATCTGCCATTGGAAATAAAAAAAAAATAAAATAAATAAAAAGACTTCAGCTCCGTGACGCTGAAGAGGGAAGGCAGTGCCTTCCGGGAGGACTTTAAGGGGAAATACCCCGCATTTGCCCATAGTATGGAGAAAACCCGAAACACTCCCACCAAGTAGTCCGATACACGAGGTAAGGTGCTGAACCTCATAAATCGCCATCGAATCTCCTCGTGTTTTGAAACAGTGTTTACAACAAAGCCGCTATCAGTTTGAACCTCTATCCTAAGGCACGTTGCCACTGAGCCACGAGCCAGGCATTAATACATTTTTATTTTGGTAATAAAAATAATACCAAAAATTTATGAATAATAAAATATTATTTTATAACTTGAAGCATTAAAACAACTGTCTTGTAGGAAGATAATTTATAAAAAATATAGTTATAAGAATATTTATGATTAATTAAAAACTCAGGAGCCTAATTTGCATTTGAAATTACTATAGAATAATTTTAGCCAAGAGCATAAAGCACATCCTGTAAATAAATTACAGAAAAAATCTTTCAAAACAAATAATTAAAATCGAAATACATTTTATTCAGCAATTAAAATAAATTATTCAACAAAATACAAAAATAACCATTTTCATAAGTGACATATTTAAAATTACATGCAATTTAATCATCCTATAAGTAATAAAAATTCAGAAAAAAAAAGCCACGATTATCGCATTGCTATTATATTTTTATCAACGAAATAATCCCTTCATGGAGTATTATTTTGGCTTTTTAATTACCTTTAGGCATTATCAGGCGTTTTTGACAGGTGTGACAATGCGGGGGTTATTTTGAGAAGGCTTTTTGTTTCCTTTACCGCTTGAGCTCATAACTAATTATATCTTAATTAATTCTTGACAATCCTTTTTTCGTCTTTATTCCGAAGTTTTCACGTGACGAATTCAATAAATTAATGAATGATATCACGTCTGAGAGATCAAAAGAATTCTGGATTATGATGTTATATGGAATAAGAATAATTTTGGATGGAAATCTGAAAAATATAAAATACATTTACATCTAAAAATATAAAATACAAAATGATCGCATTAATTTTTAGTCAAAACAATTTGAGTTTAAATTTTTCCAACTAATAATTAAAATAGTAAAAGAAAACTGACTAAATTGGAGTATAAAATGTTTTATAATTTTTTTTTTAAAAAACTAAAAATTTACTGAGAAAGTGTGGTTTAAGTTTAGTGTGGTTTAGTGTTAAGTTAAGTGGTTTAATGTTTAAAATTAAGTTTAGTATTTAAGTTTAGTGTGGTTTAACAGTTTAAACAGTTCCTGTTTAAATATTACAGGAATAAAGATATTAGAATAACAAAGAATTATATTAAAGTATTAGAATATTAAGAATATTACAGTATTAAAGAATTATAAAGAATAAAGGTATATTATGCAGAGTTGTTTAAATTGTGATAATTTAATCAATATTTAATGTAAAATAAATAACGTAACACAGTGGGAATTAAAATTTGTTTTTTAAGAAAAACTGGTAGCAGTTACAATGTGCTCATACTGGTAACAATACTGGCACAAAAATGGTATTGGAAACATTGATGAAATGATGAATTAATAATAGCAGATATATCTTATAGCATCAGATCGGAAAATTCGTTTATGATTGTCAGATTTCTTGATTTGAGCTATACCTATCACTCTTTATTGGGGCAACAGCCCCATGGTGGGCCGAGGCCATCTGCTTATTGTCAGATTTCGAGAGAGGAGATATTTCCTTTTATGGAGTAGGTTTTCAGAACTACGCCCAACGCTCTTGCAGTCATATTAGACCGGAACCTACGCTTTAAAGGGGATTCCGAACAACTACAAACATCCATGGCACCCCGGGAATGGAGTTCGAAACATGTGGTACCGAGCGCCAGAGCGCTAGCCACTGTCTGCCATCAGGCCCCAATTTATAAAAAATTCTTAAAAAAATATATTTATAAAAATATTTATGATAAATTAAGAAACTCCGGAGCTTAATTTGTATTTTAATTATTTTAGGATCATTTTTAACGAAGAGCGTAAGCACATTCCTTTTAATAAATTAAAAGAAAAATCATTCAAAAAAGGAATTAAAATCGAAATAAATTTTATTCAGCAATTAAAATTAATTACTCAACAAAATACAAAAATAATCTGTTTCGCAAGTGACATATTTAAAATTACATGCAATTTAGTCATGCTATAAGTAATAAAAATTCAGATAAAAAGTCATGATTATCGCATTGCTATTATATTTTTTATCAACGAACGATCCATTGACGGAATATTATTTTGGCTTTTTAATTACCTTCAGGCATTATCAGGCGTTTTTGACAGGTGTGACAATGCGGCGGTTATTTTGAGAAGGCTTTTTGTTTCCTTTTACCGCTTCAGCTGATAACTAATTATATCTTAATTAATTCTTGACAATCCTTTTTTTTCGTCTTTATTCTGAAGTTTTCACTTCATGAATTCAATAAATTAACGAATGATATCAAGTCAAAAGATTAAAAGAATTTTGTTTTTGATGCTATATGGAATAAGAATTGTTTTTGATGGACAATACTACTGTGTCCAAAAAGTGAGACAAATTATTTTTTTTTTCAAGTACTCTTTATTTATTCTTCCATATTTTTTTCATCGCCTTCAAAGTAATCCCTTCCGGACACAATGTACTTATGCCAACTTTTTTCCAATCCTCAATGCATGCTAAAAAGTCATCGGTAGGGATGACAGCGGCGATTCACGTTGAATCTCTTCAATCGACTCAAAACGGTGTCCCCGGAGTGGTCTTTTGAGTTTAGAGAATAGTCAGAAGTCGCATGGTGCTAAATCAGGTGAAAACGGTGGTTATGGAACAATATGGGTTTCATTTTTGGCGAAAAAGTCAGGAAGAATCAATGTAGTGGGAGCTGGCGCATTATCGTGACGCAAAAAGTAAGAGTTGTCTTTCCATAAATGTGGCCTTTTTTTGCAAATAGCTTCACGCAAACGACGCATAACACACAAATAATATTCGTGTTGACAGTTTGGCACGGCGGAAGGAATTCACAATGCACCACACCACGGTAATCGAAGAAAACAGTCAACATGACCTTGATTTTTGAGCGATTTTGGAGTGTTCTTTTCGGTCTTGCTTCACCTTTGTCACGATATTCCCTCGATTGATCGGTTATTTCTGGGGCGTAAGCATAAATCCAAGTCTCACCTCCATTTATGATGTATTTCAATTTGTCCTGATAATCAGAAGTTCCCACACCTTAGTCCTGATAGTCAGAAGTTCCTGATTGTTCAGTGTTTTCAGTGTTTTCGGTACCAATCGAGATTTGATGCGTTTGAGGGTCCAAAATGGAATTGACCGATCTTTTTGAAATTCAAACATTAGCATCAAGGTCTCTAATTGTAAATCGACGGTTTGCAAGCCCCAAATTTTTGGACGTGAGCTTCGTCGGTTGAGGTTGATGGTCGACCAGAGGTTTCTTCGACTTCAACGCGTTCTCTGCCTTCTTTTGAACTGTTTATTTTGTAAACATTTCAAAGAAACTCTGTTCTTTCTCTGTTTAAACTTTTTGTTCTCTGTTTTCTTTGAACTGTTACTTGTAAACATTTCTTTCCGGTATAGGAATGCTCACCGAATACCTTTTGCAACATTCTATACGTTTCCGCAAACAAAATTGAATGCAAGTTCTTTGCTCAAATAATTCAGACATTTTAAAAATCAGCGGAATCAGTTTTAGCGTCTCACAAGGCGAAGCGTAACTCAAATACTAATGAATATTTTGACATCAAATTTTGTACAGATATCAAGAATAAGGGCAGCAACCTAAAAAAGAAAAAAATTGAAATTCCGTAAGCCCCGGAAATTTTAAATGGAAAATTGGTCTTACTGTTTGGACACAGTAATACATCTGACAATATAAATTACAAAATAATCGCATTAATTTTTAGTCAAAACAATTTGATTTTAAATTTTTTCCAACTAATAATTAAAGTAGTAAAGAAAAACTGGCTTAATTGGAGTATAAAATATTATAGAATTTCTTATAAAACTAAAACTCAACTGAGAAATGTGATTTTAACAACATTAAGATATGCCATCGTTGAAACATATTTATTCAGGATTATCTTTATTTCTGTAATATTGTTTAATTAGTGATAATTTAATCAATATTTAATGTAAAATATATAATTTCAACCTCTGTCAATTAATGTTTTTAAATTGTCTTGTTTTTTAAGACAGGGAACAACTTTTAAATTTGATTTCACGAAAAAAAAAAAAACTAATTGTGCTGATAACAATGTAATTAAAATGATGATTTGATAATGACAGATGTATCTTGTAGAGTCAGAAAGTAAAAGTTGCCTATGATTGTAAGATTTCTTAATTAGTAATATTTCCTTGTGATTGTAGGAATTCTTGTTGTTGTTTCGTATCCCACTTGGTAGACATCTATACCAAGCCCACACACCCATATGGACTCATGGTTGAAGGGAAAGGGGGCAGCTTCTGGTGTGATGGAGCACCCGTAGATAGAAACCTGACATGGCTCCGTGTTGCTGAAGAAATAGAGCAGTGCATTCGGGAGGACTTTTAGGAAATTATAGTTGCGTATCGTATGGGGGAAAATCCAGAAAACTTCCAACAAGTAGTCCAACCAGGCATCGACTAAACGCTATCGAGTCTTCGCGTTTTTCAAAAGTGTTCACAACAAATCCGCTAACAGATTGAACTTCTGCCCAAAATACCAGCAGCTTTTATTTTAATACTTAGTTTTACTTAGTTACTTATCGTTACTTTAATTACTTAGTTTTTTATTTTAATAATAAAAAATAAGATCAAAAATTGATAAATAATAAAATATTGTTATTAAATAATATTATTATAAATTATTAAATATCCTTATTAATTAATAAAAATATTATTATTAATAAATATTATCATTAAATGATTATGTTATTGAAAATAGTAATAATATTTACGATTTTATTGCAAAATAACTCTATTTATCCAACTAATCTTAAGAACAATAATGCAAATACATAACTTTACCGTTTATTCGAATGCAAAAAATTAAAATCTACTTTAACAGTTAATTAATTCATTTAACCAAGATGCTAATAAATACAAGACAGAAATTACTGCATTAGCTCATTACCTGCGAAGGTCTCTTAAAGAGCATCCTATGCAAATGAGATTTACATTTCAAACGACTTCCCCTGACACTATTTCTGAAAGTATGCGAGCTCTCCGTGAAAGCGCCGCGAAGTGATCTGAAGCTGCACGTCCTGACTTGCCTCGCCACGCGCATACTATTTTGGCAGAAGATCTGGTCTTGAACAAGGGATCGCAGGCACCGCCTTCTTCTGCACCGTCTTCAAAGTTCTCGTAGAATCTTGTTTGGAGAAAAGTGCACGTAAGCACGTATTTGAAGTCAAGATTTAATGAATATAATTTATATGCTAATTCAAAGCGCGATACTTAAATCAACATAATTCATATGACTCTGTTTAGGAGTTTGAAAATCAATTTTTCTCACTCCGTTTCGTTCAATTTCGTTCGTGGGCGAAGAAATAAATAGTTTTTGCATGTAATTGTTTGAATTTTTTCTCTCGTTGCATTATATAAAAAAAACAAACATATTTTTATGAAGTATTTTGTGTTTTATTTGCAAACTTTAATCATGCGTTGTAAAACGTTTTAAAACTAAAAAATGTGAGAAATATTTTAACATTTGCTGTCCTTATATAATATCTAAAGCAGTGTAAAAATGTGTTGCGGGTCAATGTGGTTACATTTTCTAATATAACTAATACCAATTTGAAATGTTGCTTAGCTGATTATTAATGAGATAAACAAAATAAATAATATTAAGAGTTCATTTAAAAGATTTTGTAAAAATAAAATTTATAAACACAACCAAGACTCTATCCAGATGTGAAAGAGGCTGTTCAAGTTGCATATCTTTTTTCTTTGGCGCAACAGCCACATTACTTTAAGAGATAGGGTTGCCAGTACTATGGCCAACACACAGCAGTGATATTAGACTGAAACCTATGGTGTAAAGTGGATTCCGAATCGCTACAAACATCCATGGCATCCCCGACGAATTGGAACAGAAGCGTGTGGCAAAGAGCGCTTGTCATTCTGCCATCAGGCCCAAAAGTCCACATTACTATTGTAAAATATTTCAAAAATATTTCTCTAACATCTTTTTTTTTTTTTTTGCATTAAATTTATTGCAAGTTCTACTTTTTTAATTTTGAAATAAATCGATTAAGGGTTAAGAATGACTGCTTCTAAAATTAAATAAAGATGTGTGATTCAAAAAATAGTAATAATATTAGCGATTTTATTCTAAAATAGCACTATTTATCCAACTTATAGTTAGAACATCATGCAACTACATAACCTTACTGAATATTCGAATGGGAAAAAGTAAAATCTACTTTAAATGACTTAATTAATTCATTTAGCCAAGACGCTAATGAATACGACACAGAAATTGCTGCATGAGCACATCACCTGCGAAGGTCTTTCGACGCTCTTATGCAAATGATATAAATTTCAAACCATTTCCCTTAACACTATAGCTGAAAGTATGAAAGCTCTCCGTGAAAGCGCCTTGAAGAGTTGGCGCTCTGAAGCTCCACGTCCTGACTTGCCTCGTCGCGCGCATACTATTTTGGCAGAAGATCCGGTCTCGAACGAAAGGATCGCAGTGCTTCCAACCGTCTTCAAGTCCTTGTAGAATCTTCTTTATAGAAAAGTGTATAGTAAGCACGTATTTGAAGACGAGATTTAATGAATATAATTTATATGCTAATTCAGAGCGCGATACTTAAATTAACATAATTCATATGACTTGCTCTCTGTTGAGGTGTTTGAAAACCAATTTGCTCATATGTCCATGGGTGGAGAAAAATTAATTTTTGCGTGAAATTGTTTGAGTAGATTTTTTGTGTAACATTATAAAAAAAAAAAAATAGTTTAGCATAACCTATAATTTTATTAGTTTTTTTGAGTTTTATTTATAAACTTTTAAACATGCTTTGTAAAATGTTAAAAAAAAAATGCGAAATATTTTAATATTTCTTTTCCTTATTAACTATCCAAAACACGTGGAAAGTTGAAATATCTCTTTTTAAAAATGCATTTGTGAATCAATGTAGTTACATTCGTCAATATAATCATTTTTCTTCTTCTTAATTGACGGAACATCCACATGGAGGGCCAAAGCAATCTTCCTGCTGGCAGGTTTCTGGACAGTAGATGGTTTTACTTTTTATTTGATAAGGTTGTCAGGCCTACGCGTAGCAATCATATTAGACCGAGACATACGGTTTAAAGGGAACTCCGAACCACTACAAGCATCCATGACACCGAGTGCCAGAGCACTAGTCAATCAGTCATCAGTCCATTATATATCATAAGGCCTACATATAACCGCTACCAACTTGAATTGTTATTTAGATTATTGTTAATAAGATAAACAATCGCATAAACATTATTAAAAATACATTACAAAAGTTTTGTAAATGTAAAATTTATAAACTCAACCAAGAAGCTAATTCGATTTGAAAATCTATTCAAATTACATATGCTGGTGGTAATTCTAACTACTATAAGTACAGCCAAGAAGCTAGCCAGATCAGAAAATGACTATTCAAGTTAAGTATCTTCTTTTTTTTTGGCGCAACAGCCCTCTGATAGGCCAAAGCCGTCTGTTTACTTGTAGATTTCGAGGCACGAGATGTTTCTCTTTTGCGGAGTAGTGTTGTCAGCCCTACGTACAACACTCTACAGTCATATTAGACCGGAACATGCGGTTTAAAGGGGATTCCGAACCACTACAAACATCTTTGGCATCCCCAGGGAATTGAAACCGAAGCTTGTGGCACAGAGCGCTAGCCATTCTACCATCATTCTTCATCCCAAAGTTCACATTAATATTGTAAAATATTCCAAAAGAAAATTCTATAATTTATTTTGCATTGAAAATGATTATAAATTCTACTTTTTAAAATTTTTGGAATAAATCAGTTAATAGTTCAGAGTAACTGCTTCTTAAATTAAATAAAGATGTCTGTGATTCAAAACAGTATTAATATTTTATCAATTAATATACTAGATTTTTTTTTCAAGAATAGCACTATTTATCCTATTTACCGTTAGAACATAATGTAAATATATAACTTTACTGCTTATTTCAATGGGAAAAATTCAAATCTACTTTAAAGTAGTTAATTAATTTATTTAGCCTTTAATGTATAGGCACAGAAATTGCTGCATGAGCCCGTCACCTTCGAAGGACTTTCAACGAGCCCCCTATGCAAATGAGATTTGAATTTCAAACAATTTCCCCTGACATTATTTCTGAAACTGTTAAAGCTCTCTGTGAAAGCGCGGCGAAGTGCTCTGAAGCTCCATGTCTTGAGTTGCCTCGTAACTCGCACATTTCCGCAGGAGATCCGGTCTCGAACGAAAGGGATCTCAGGGCTTCTGCACCGGTTTCAAGTCCGTGTATAAAATTGTTTAGAGAAAAGTGCACGTAAGCACGCATTGGAAGCCGAGATTTAATGAATATAATTTATATGCTAATTCAAAGCGCGATACTTAAATCAACATAATTCATATGACTTGCACGCTATTTAGGTGTTTGAAAACGGATATTCTCACATGTGCATGGGGGAACAAAAAATTATTTTTGCATATCTTATGAAAAAAAAAATGTTGACTAGCTTAATTGTTTGAATAGCCCTTTTTTTTGTGTAACATTGTAGAAAAAATATATCTTTATGAGCAGCGAAATTTTCTGAATAGACTTTTTTGTAGCATTTTTTAAAAAAAACCCATATTTTTAATAGTATATTGAGTTTCATTTGTAAACTTTTAATCATGCGTTGTAAAAGTTTTAAAACTAAAAATGTGCAAGATATTTTAATATTTGCCGTCTTTATTAAATATCTAAAACATGTGGAAAGTTTAAATACTCCTTTTTAAAATGTGTGTTTGTGGATCAATGTGGTTATATTTATCAATATAACCATTCATCTTCTTCATTGGCGCAACAACCTCATAATGGTTGTAGGCCACCTGCCAGTAGATTTCGAGACAGGAGATGCTTTACTGGGTAGGGTTGTCAATCTTACGCTCAACTCTCTACAGTCATATCAGTTGATTTACGGTTTAAAGTGGATTCGGGACCACAACAAACATTCATGGCACCTCGGGACTTGAACCCGAAGTCTGCGGCATCAAGTGCCAGAGTGTAGCCACTAGGCCATCAGGCCCCAAAATTCACCTTAATATTGTAAAATATTCCATAAAAAAATTCTATACAAATTTGCATTAAATTTATTATAAATTATACTTTTTAAAAATTTTTTGAAACAAACCAATTAATAGTTGAGAGTAAGTGCTTCTTAAATTAAATAAAGACGTTTGATTCAAAATAGTAATAATATTTACGATTTTATTCGAAAAAAATAGCACTATTTATCCACCTTATCTTAAGAACAGAATGTAAATATACAACTTCACTGATTATTCGAAATGGGAAAATTAAAATCTACTTTAAATGAGTTAATTAATTTATTTAGCCAAGACGCTAATAAACGCAACACAGAAATTACTGCATGAGCTCGTCATCTGCGAAGGTCTTTTAACTAAAGCAATATGCAAATGAGGTTTAAATTTCAAACTATTTCCCTGACACTATTTCTGAAAGTACGAGAGCTCTCCGTGAAAGTGCTCCGAAGCTCCACGTCCTGAATCGCCTCGTCACGCGCACATTTTCGCAGGACATCCGGTCTCGAACGAAAGGGATCGCAGTGATTTGCACTGTCTTCAAGTCATTGTAGAAAATTGTTTGGAGAAAAGTGCACGTAGCACGCATTTGAAGCCGAGATTTAATGAAGATAATTTATATGCTAATTCAAAGCGCGACACTTGAATCAACATAATACATATGACTTGCTTTCTAAATTGAGGTGTTTGAAAAAGAATTTGCTCATATGCGTGGGCGGAAAAAAAAAATTACTTGTATAGCTTTTGAAAAAAAAAAAAAATGTTGATTATAAATTATACTTTTTGTAAAACATTTTGAAAAAGCTCCATATTTTTTTATAGTTAAGAGTAAATGTTTGACATTAAATTTTAGATGTGCATTTCATGAAATAAAAAATATTTTTAACGTATTTTATTTTTTTTAACGATTTTAATGGAAAATGCACTGTAAAACGTTTTAAAACTAAAGAAAATGAGAATTAAATAATATTTGTTTATATGAATGGGAAAACCTTTTTAAATGAGTTAATTAATTCATTTTTCTAAAAAACAAGAGAGAAATTGCTGCATTTGCCAAGTTACCTGCGAAGATCTTTTCATCGGCGCAACAAAATGAATTTAAATTTGTGGGCCAAGGCCATTTCCCTGACAAATTTCTGAACAGAAAGCTTCCGTTAGTGATCTGAAGGTTGTCAATCTTGCCACGTCACGCTCTACAATCATTTTTCAGAAGATCCGGTCTCGAACGAAAGGGATTCAGTGATTCTGCACCGTTTTCAAGTCCTCCTACCTTTAAAATTGTTTAGAGAAAATTCTATACGTTTGCACGCATTTGAATCATAGATTAAATGAATATAATTTATATGCTAATTCGTAGCGCGATACTTAAATTAACGTAATTCAATGACTTGCAAAATATTGAGGTAATTTGAAAACGAATTTGCTCATTATGTGCTTAACGGAGGAGAAAAAAATAATTATTGTATAGCTTTTTGAAAAAAAAATGTTGAATAGCGTAATGGTTTGAATAGTTTTTGTAACATTATATAAAAAGCTCCATATTTTTATGAGTAACAAAATTGTTTGAATAGTTTTATTGTAACATTTTATGAAAAAAAAACCATATTTTTAAGAGTATTTTGAGTTTTATTTGTAAACTTACAATCATGCACTGTAAAACGTTTACAAAAACTAAAGACAGTGAGAAACTATTTTAATATTTGTCGTCCCTATCAAATATCTAAAACATTTTGGAATGCTTAAATATTCCTTTTCTAAAAACGTGTTTGTGGGTCAATGTGGTTACATTTGCCAAGTTACTTTCTTTTCTTCTTCATCGGCGCAACAACTCCATTGTGGGCCAAGGCCGCCTGCTGGCAGATTTCGAGACAGAAGATGTTTTTTTTACAGGAGTAGGGTTGTCAACCTTACGCTCAACGCTCTACAATCATATTAGATCGGAACCTACGGTTTAAAAGCGGATTCTGAACCACTACAAACAAGCCCCAAAATTTACATTAATATTGTAAAATATTCAATATTCTATACTTTTTTTGCAATACATTTATTATAAATTATTTTTAAAAATTTTGATACAAATCAATTAATAGTTACGAGTAACTGCTTCTTCAAAAAACGAAATAAAGATGCAAAATAATAGTAATATTAACGATTTTATTAATTAGTTTTAACTTTTTAAAAATAGCAATATTTTGGATACTTTTTGAAAACAAAAAAAAAATTTTGAATAGTGTAATTGCTTGAGCAGAGTTTTTGTAACATTATATAAAAACATATTTTTATGAGTAGTGAAATTGTTTGAATAGTTTTTTTGTAACATTTTATAAAAAAAAAAAAATATTTTTATGAGTATTTTCTTATTTGTAAACTTTTAATCATGCGTTGTAAAATGTTTACAAAAATTCTAACTATTTTAATATTTCTTGTCCATATCAAATATGTAAAAACACGTGGAAAGCTTGGGGTTACGTAAGACAATATAACCAACCTTTTTCTTCTTCATTGGCGCAACAATACCATGGTGCGCCAAGGCCACCTGGCTGGCAGATTTCGAGACAGATGTTTTCTTTTACAGGGTATAGGGTTGTCAACGTTACGTTCAACGCTCTACAACCATATTAGACCGGAACCTACGGCTTAAAGTGGATTCTGAACCATTAAAATCTCCATTATCGGCCATCACGCCTCAATGTTCACATTAATATTGTAAAATATTTCATAAAGAAAATTCTACAAGATTTTTTTTTATATTAAGCTTATTATAAATTTTACACTATTTTTAAGTTTTGAAAACAAACAAACAATGAACTGTTATGAGTAACCACTTCTCAAATTAAATTATTCAAAATAATAATAATATTAACGATTTTGTTAATTAATATTAACGATTTTATTGCAAAATAGCCTGATTTATCCAACTTTTATTTTAAGGACACAATGTAAATATATAACTTTACTGCTTACTTGAATGAGAAAAAATTGAAATCTACTTTAAATGAGTTAATTAATTTATTTAGCAAGATGCTAATAAATACGACACAGACATTGCTGCACTAGCTCGTTACCTGCGAAGGTCTTTCAACGAGCACCCTAGACAAATGAGATTTAAATTTCAAGCGAGTTCCAGTGACACTATTTCTGAGTATATGTAAGCTCTCCGCGAAGTGCTGTAAAAGCTCCACGTCCTGACTTGCCACGTCACGCGCATACTATTTTGGCAGAAGATCCGGTCTCGAACGAAAGGGATCGCAGGGCTTTGCACCGTCTTCAAGTCGTTGTACAAAAATTGTTTAGAGAAAAGTGTATAGTAAGCCCGTATTTGAAGCCGAGATTGTACGAATATAATTTATATGCTAATTCAAAGAGCGATACTTAAATTAACATAACTCATATGACTTGCTCTCTATTTAGGTGTTTGAAACCTATTCGTTCACATGTGCATGGGCGAAGAAAAATAATTTTTGGAAAACTTTTGAAAAAAAATGTTCAATAGTGTAATTGTTTGAATAGCTCTTCTTTTTGGTAACATTAGAAGAAAAAAAAAAAAAACCATATTTTTATGAGTATTTTGAGTTTTATTTGTAAACTTTTAACCATGCGTTGTAAAAATAAAAATGTGTGAAATATTTTAATATTTCATGTCTTTATGTTGTTGTTTGTTGTTTCTTATCCCACTTGGCAAACTTCGGCATAAGTGTATTCTTCCCGGAGTGGGATTACTTTTGAAGGCTATGAAATAAATTTGGAAGGATAAATAAAGAGTTTTGAAAAGTTTGTTGTTGTTTTTTATCCCACTTGGCTGGCCAAGCCCACGAGCCCATACGTACTCATGATTGAAGGAAGGAAGCAGCTTCTGTTGTGATGGAGCCCCAGTAGGTAGAAGTGTGACTTTGGCTCCGTGACGCTCTTACAGATAGGAGACCGGGACCTACGGCGTAAAGTGGATTCCGAACCACTACAAACAACCATGGCACCGCCGGATTCGAACCCGAAACCTGTGGCACCGAGCGCCAGAGCGCTAGACACTCGGCCATTCAGGCCCCAAATTTGTAAATGCCAACGGCACGCGGTGTCCCCAGGTGGTCACCCACCCAAGTACTGACCGCGCCCAATGATGCTTGACTCATGCCTTTATCTAATATCTAAAGCATTTTGGAAAGCTTTTAAATATTTCTTTTGTAAAAAAAGTGTTTGGGATTCAATGTGGTTACAGTTGCTAATATAACTAATACCAATTTAAAATGTTGTTTAGCTCATTGTTAATAAGATAAACAATATAAATAATATTAAAAGTACATTAAAAACTTTGTAAAAATAAAAATTTATAAGCCCAACCAAGAAGCTAGCTTGATCTGAAAGAGGCTATTCAAGTTAGATATCTTCTTCTTCTTTGGCGCAACAAGAACATGGTGGCCAAGACCGTCCGATTACTTGCAGACATGAGATGATTTACTTTTTAAGAGGTAGGGCTGCCAATCCTACGCCCAGCACTCAACAGTAATATTAGACCGGGACCTACGATTTAAGGTGGATTCCGGACCACTACAAACCTCCATTGCACCCCCTGGGAATTGAACCCGAAACTTGTGACGCAGAGCGCTTGTCATTCTGCCATCAGGCCCCAAAGTTCACATTAATATTGTAAAAAAATTTCTATAACTTCTGTTTTTTACATTATATTTATTACAAATTCTACTTTTTTTATTTTGAAATAAATCGATTAATAGTTAAGAATAATTTCTTAAATTAAATAAAGATGCGTGATTCAAAATAGTACTAATATTAAAGATTTTATTGGAAAATAGTACTGTTAATCCAACTTATCGTTAGAAAATAATACAAATACATAACTTCTCTGCTAATTTGAATGGGAAAATTGAAATCTACTTTAAATGAGTTAATTAATTCATTTAGCCAAGACGCTAATGAATACGACACAGAAATTGCTGCATGAGCTCGGCACCTGCGAAGGTCTTTCGATGAGCACCCTATGCAAATGAGATTTAAATTTCAAACGACTTCCCTGACACTATTTCTGAAAGTATGAAAGCCCTGAAATGAAGTGTTCTGAAGCTCCTCGTCCTGACTTGTCTCGTCACGCGCACATTTTCGCAGAAGGTCGGTCTCGAACGAAAGGGATCGCATGGCTTCTGCGCCGTCTTCAAGTCCTTGTAGAAACTTGCTTGGAGAAAAGTGCACGTAAGCACGCATCTGAAGCCCAGATTTAATGAACGTAATTTATATGCTAATTCAGAGCGCGATACTTAAATCAACATAATTCATATGACTTGCTCTCTAGTTAGGCGTTTGGAAAAGAATTTGCACATGAGTGTGTGGGCGGTGAAAAAAAATAATTTTTTCATGAAATTGTTTGAATAGCCTTTTTTTGTAACATTATATATATAAAAAATTTATGAGTATTTTGAGTTTTATTTGAGAACTTTTAATCATGCGTTATAAGACGTTATAAAACTAAAAAAAAGTAAGAAATGTTTTCATATTTCTTGATTTATCAAATATCTAAAGCATGTGAAAAGCGTAAATAATAAAAATCTATAATTTAGATAGATCTGTTGAAGCAATTTTATTTTATTCAAGAACGGTTTTTCTTTTAAATAATTTCTTTTATTTAACATGGAGTTAAAAGGCGTGAAAGGGCGAAGAAAAAAATAATTTTTGTATCGCTTTTGAAAAAAAAAAAATGTTGAATAGCGTAATTGTTTGAATAGCTTTTGTGTAACATTGTAGAAAAAAACATATTTTTATGCGTAGCGAAATTATTTGGATAGCTTTTTGGAGCATTTTATTAAAAAAAAAATAATTTTTTATGAGTGTTTTGATTTTTATTGGTGAATTTTTAATCATGCATTGTAAAAGGTTTAAAACTACAAAAAGTGCGAAACATTTTAATATTTCTTGTTCTTATCAAATATCTAAAACATTTTGGAAAGCTTAAATATTCCTTTTTTTTTTATAAATGTGTTTGTGGTTCAATGTGGTTCAACTAATACCTATGCATCTTGAAATGTTGTTTAGCTTATTGTTAATAAGATAAACAATATAAATAATATTAAAAGTGCATTTAAAAAAAGTTCTGTAAATGTAAAATTTATAAACCCAACTAAGAAACTAGCCTGAGTGAAATAGCTTCTGAAAGAAACTATTCATGTTACGTATACAGGTGGTAATTCTAACTATTATAAGTCCAACCAAAAAGCTATCCAGAGATGAAAGGGTTATTCACGTTATATATTTAGATAGAAATACCAATTATAATAAAGCAAACTAAAAAGAAACATTCAAGTTACATATGCAGGTAATGATGCTAGAATACTATAAGACCAACTAAGAAGATAGCCTGATCTGTAAGAAGCTATTCAGGTTACGTATGAAGAGAATAAGATCAACTGGTTCCGTTACTTCTTATGAGTAATTTAGTTTTACAAATAGCTCTAATAAATTTATTTTGAGCTACTTTTAAAAAAATTATATGAGATTTGGCAGAGTATCTTGTATGTATATATATTGCAAATGAGATTACTGTAATATCTTAAAGATATGATGGATTCCGATGATATCTAATACATGTAAGATATATTAATTCTTATTCTTCAATTTTATGAAATTTTATTATCAAGAAAACTTAAATATCAGCCGAACGATGATGAATTTTATAATTAGACGGCAGAAATGTCTTCTAAAAAGGATTATTCTTAACCTAGAAAATATTTTATAGAGGGATCAATAGATTAATTTTTTCATGCATAAATTCATGATGACCATCTTTTCAAAAATGAATTTAAGAAAAATAATTAATAAATAAGTATGAAAAATTAATATATTTTAAGCCACATTTGTTTTTTAATCTTTTTTGTAAAGAATTCCTATAATCCTTTTGTAATTATAAGCAAGCCTTTTATTATTATTTTTTAACTAATAAACATGTTCATTGTGATTCAAAATTTCTAGTCAAACTTTTCTAAAAATAATATCTTTTAAATTAAGGTATTAAAAAAAGAAATTAAATCAAAATCCGTTTATTTCGTTATTTTAATCCAGTTTATTGAATTAGAAAATTAATTTTCTGTGTAACTTTTTCTTTTCATATATTTAGAAAGATTTAATATAAATAAAGTAGCAGTACATGATTTTAGTTAAAGAGTTATTTATTATTTAATCAATAACTTTTTTGCTATGCTGAAAGCAGTAATAGTAGAGTATAGAAGAGAATGAAATCAAAGTATAATCAAAGTTACATTCTAAGTTGTGGGGGCCTGTTGGTGAGTGTCTAGCGTTCAGTACCACAGGTTTCGGGTTCGAGTCCCGGCGGTGCCATGGATGTTTTGAGTGGTTGAGAATCCACATAAACCTTAGGTTCTAATCCAATATGATCGTAGAGCGTTGTGGGGGTAGTGTTACTCGCGTCCGTAGCATATCTTCAAGCTACACGCACCCTGGGTAGTGCTAAACGAGTAACAGCGGTGCAACCCTTGCTTATGGCATAAAGATTAACTGTCTCTGTATTGCCAGCTGCATTAGAACAGCGGCACTCTAAGCTGTAAAACAATGTTTAAAATAAATTAGTTCAAAACAAAATATTTTTATATATTATAAGGGGGCGATCAAAAAGCTTCCGTTTGAAAGCTATACAGTCCAGATTTGGTATGCCAGTCATGCGCCTTGATTATTTAGGCAATCGTACCACTTCTTCACCCTGTTGAATATACCCCTTTAATAAAAACTAATCTTTCTGCAGCACTTCTACGTCAGACAATATTCGTCGACCTTTCAAGGACTTTTAAGGGACAGAAGGCGTGAAAATCGTATGGAGAGAGATCAGGACTGTAAGGCGGGGGATCGTGTGTGTCTCCCATTTTTAGTGAGTGCTACATCTGCGTTACAACATTTGCTATACGGGGATTTGCGTTATTATGAAGCAGAATCGTAGTGTTCCCCTTGAGGGTTCACCTAATTATACTTCGTGATCTCTCCAGCGTTTCAGTACCATTTGCAGTGACGGAGTCACCTGGATCCTTAAAATGAATAAGTATTGAGATCTTATTTGGACTCATTTGGTACTACCTTCGCCGTTGGTAATGTTTCAGCATTTTCCACACACACTTAGAAAATAAACGAATACCACAAGAATTTCATGCCTCAATGCCAGCGCTAATTTGTATATGCGCTGCAGCAAAGTCCTCAAATGCAAACTTTTTGAAAGCCTTATAGAACATATACACTTTGGGTTCTTGAAATACAAAAAGCTTGTCGTCAACATACCAAAGTATGAGTAATATGCAACATCGTGACAAATATTCTTAGGGGTCATCATTGTTCCATGGTGCTACTATAGTTTAAGGCGAATTTCTCCCTGGAAGAACCTCTGTTTGATTTACAAAATCCTCCATCTGCCTACTGGCAGATTTAAAAATATGAATTTTTTTAACGTGATAAAGTTGTCAGCCCTTCGCCTTCTACAGTAACATTAGGCTGGAATCTACAGTTTAAAGTGGATTAGAAACCACAACACGCATCCTTGGCTCTGCTGGGACTCGAACTTGAAACTTATGGTATAGAGCCAGAGCATATATGTATTTACATGTATATATGGCTGACTTTTGTAGAGGTAAAAGCGTGCAGCTGGCGAGCATTAGGGCGGAGGTCAATCCACTGGCTGTTTTGTTGTAGACACTGTTTCAAAAAACGAGGAGCCTCGAAGGCGTTTGAGCCTTCAGCTTATTGCACTACCTTAGTCGCAGTTTACCGGGTTTTCTACCATACTATATCCAAAAAGTATTTCCCCACTAAAAGTCATCCTGGAAAGCACTGCCTTCCTTCTTCAGTGTCACGGAGCCAAATCAGATTTCTACCTACGGGTATTCCATCCCAACAGAAGCTGCCCACTTTTATCTTTTTTCTGGAAGTAGCCTAGATGTTGCTGTCTACCAGGTGGGAATACTTTTTTCTTGAATACTTTTTATTTGATATAATGTTACATGAAAGGAGTATGAATTGAAAATGCCATTAAAAAACAAAAAACAGCCTTAGGATATCCTATTAATAATTAAACTATTGTCAATCTTAAATTTTTTTCAAAAATAACCTCACATGAATGTTGACTTAAAACTCAAGTAAACAATTCTTTTAGATGTCCAATGAATTGTAAATGTAACAAAGTAAATAAGTTGAAACACTAAAAAATTTAAAAAAGAAATTAAGAAATTAAAAAAATTAAAAAAATCTCGCATGAATACATTCCAGATCAAACGAAAGAAAAAAAAAAAATATGAAGAAAGTTTTCAATTAGAGTAAAAGCAGTGTTAAAAAGAAGGAATGAAAGTGAAAAAGGTTATTTGAAATGGTGACGTAGAGTGAGTGATTAATGAAAAGGAACTGAAATTGAAGAATGGCTTCATTGGACATTGTAATGAATTAGACTCAATGTTTGGGAAGTGAAGTCTATTTATGGGTTATGTCTATAAAGTATTAATTGAAAGGTAAAGGTAAGTAATTTTCAGATTATAAATAAAAGTGACTGAGAAAATTATTAAAGTGTGAATACATTAAAATATCTTCTTTTATTTCAGTCATAAATTACAATTTTGTTATAATATTATAATTATGCCAATTTTCTTCTACATTCCCACTAAATTTGAAATATTTATTTTTCTATCTCATTTTAAACTCTTTTTTTGTTATTTAATTTAAAAAATAGCTTATCATATTTTATTTTCCTTCTTTATTATATTTGTTAAAAAGAGATTTAATGTTCAGTGGATCAACGGCAGCATGAACCTTCTGGTGAGCATTTGGGCGGAGGTTCAATTCGCTGGCGGCTTTGTTGTAGACACTGTTTCAAAAAACGAGGACACTCGACGGCGTTTGGGATGTTCTGCATCTTATCTTATTAGTCGGACTACGTGGTGGGAGTGTTCCGGATATTCTACCATACAATATGCTTGCAAATGCGGGATAGTTTCCCCCTAAAAAGTCCTCCCAGAAGGCGCCCTTCTTCTTTCCCTTCAGGCTTCTTCAGCGTCACGGAGGCTGAATTCATAGATTTAACGATATTTTCCTTTTTTAATTTTCGAAGCATTTGTAACATATTTTTTAATATGAAAAATAATTACAAATACAAAATTAAAAATATATTATATTTAAAAATGATAAAAAGAAATGTTCGGAAAATCCTTCCGTCCATCCATGAGTAGATTAATCATGGGGTGTTCGCCCCGCGCTGTCGGACACCGAAATTAGACACACATAGATTTTCGAAGGTATAGGTAAAGGAGCAAAAAAATAGCAAAATTAACATTGAAATTTATGAAATGCATTTGGTTAATTAAAATATTAGAAACACATAACCAGTGATTGTGATGGATTATTATACTATTTAGGGTTGTCAAAAGTTTGCAAAACATTTATTGTAATGCTCGGCAAGACAAAGACAGCAAAGCAAAATTAAGCGGAAGAAGCCGACGGAGTCAGATATAAAAACAATTGCCTTTCACTTTACATCTCAGCAAAAAATGACGCATTTAAAACTAATCACTTATATTAATTATTAAGTTAAAAGATAATTAATGATTCTTCTGACCTTATGCTTTAGTATTGAGATTTATTTTTTTTTAATCAATGGTACAGAAAATTACTCAATTAATTCAACTAATCAAAAAGTAAAGCTCAACTGATTGTATAATCATAAAACCCTTATCAAAGTCATAAAACTTATTAAAATGTGCTTAATAATAAAATATTTTACTAAAATAATTACATATTTAACATTTAACTAACTTAAGTTAAAATTACATTTAATTATCAGTACTTCAATTGATTTATAATTAAAAACATAACAAATACACCAAAGCACCTCATTAAAACTAAAATGATTTACACTTAAGAGGATCAATAATTTTTATTTACCGTACGACAGTAAAAGCGAACGCCGTTAGTGCCGTCAAATTAAAACTTGTGATGGATTATTATGCTATTTTAAATTTTGTTTTTTATAAATTATTTAACAAAAAAAGATAAAAATCGCTCCGAAGGGAAACCTTATCAGTCCATTTTTAGCAGCCGGTGAAGCATCTTATCATGATGAGCATAATAGGATTTATTTATTATCACCGTAAAAGCGGAATTAATTAATACAAGATAGTACATTGTTAAAAAGTTACAGGTATTGATTTTTACGACCGGCGAATAAGGGATGGTGATACAAAGAAATTTAACCACGAAATTATCTATATTTCAAAGTGGAAATAAAAGTGTGACATATATTAAGGATAAATGTACAAAAATTTAGGATTTATGGAAGGTATTATTCGATAAATCAGCCTTCAAAAATTTTATTACTAATAAATATGGCTTGAAATATTGTTTTTTTTTATTTTTGAATAAATGAGAAAATAACTTTTGTTGCATTTATTCGTTATATTATAATTTAGAAAGCAAAAATCACAATTAATTATCATTGTCTTATTAATTTATAAAGAAAAGGAAACTACATACAAGTGATAATTCGAATTACTATAAGTGAAACCAATAAAATAGCCAGATGTGAAAGAGCTTATTCAAGTAACATATTTTATTATTTTTTTTATTTGCGCAACAGCCCTATGGTAGGCCAATTAACTATCGTTATCTTATTAATTTATAATTACAAAAATGGGAAACTGCATACACCAAAACATCTTATTTCAATTAAGTGTTCTTGTGGATTTCTTATGCATTTTTTTTTTTCTGGTGCAAAATCATATTTGGATTTTCTAACTCGGTCTATATTAGAATATATATATTTTCTAATGCAGCTGGAAATATAGAGACAGTTAACTTATACCTACATAAGTAAGGTTGACCGCTGTTATGCATGTAGCACTACCCAGGGGTACGTGTAGCTTGAAGATACGGACGCGAGTAACACTATCCCCGCAACGATCTACGATTCTATTAGGTCGGGACCTACGGTTTAAAGTGGATTCCGAACCACTATAAGCACCCATGGCACCTCTAGGACTCAATAACGAAACCTGTGGTACGGAGCGCCAGAACGCTAGTTACTCGGCCATAAGGCATAAGGCATCATAATATATAGGGTTATACTGTCAAACCTGTTTTTATGAAGTCCTTTTTGTGCAGTTTTTTTGTGCGATGTATATAAAAAGTCCATCAAATACATAAGTATTATGAATAAAACATTAATTAAAAAAATGTAATACAAAAAGAAAATAACAGACATAATAACAGCTGTCAAAACAACATGCAAATAAAAAAAAAAAAAAAATTCAACAGATGGGTCGTTTCATGTTATATCATCCCATTATCACTAATTACCAAAGGTCAAATTTGCGATTAATCTTTCAAAATCAATTTTTAAACTCAGACAATGATGGTGTAAATATTAATGGACGTGAAAATAAAATTCAAAATTGAAATTTTAAAACGACTCACTGCATGCTTTAGTGTTGAGTTTTATTTTTAAATCAATTTTACAGAAAATTACGCAATTGATTGCACTCATCACAGAAAAGCACAACGGATTGTATAATCATAAAATCTTTATCAAAGTCATAAATGTCCTTAATTTAATAAAAATTGTCACTATATAATTACATATTTAACATTTAAATAAGAGAAGCGAAATAATAATGTTATTAACGAATGAGTTAATTAGTTATTACCACAATAGTTGTTTTATAGTTAGATATGAAGTTTCAAGATATTTTTTTTTTAGGCTATTTCGTTTATGTGGTCTCTATCCACCATATAAATAACAAAGTAAAAACATGTTTGGCTGTATATACTTTAAAAAAAATAATATACATAGATAATTATTATACTCTCGGCCATAGGGAATTAAATATGCGTGGGAAAGAGGACCTTTTAATTAATGAGACAGTAAAAACTCCTCGCACAGGAAATGTATCTTTTGCACACTGGCAGTACATACTTGTACTTTATTCCAGCCCCTTTTAATCCCTTAGCATACATTCAAGACATAATAAGTGTAGCCTTTTTTTAAATAAAAGTTCGGATCCCTTCCACAACTGTTATATTTGAATTTTTATTTTTAGAAGATTGTTAATTTTTCTCTCATACAAAGTGTATACATTTTTGGCAAAAAAACATTTTTAGGAGGATGCTTTACAGAATTGATTTTTATGAAATTAAAAAAAAAAAATATATGTCCATAGATCATACTTTAATCCACACATGACATTGAAATATTTAATCTTCGGATTATCAGCAAAAAAAATTATGGTACTTTTAGGAATCAAATTTAATAATGTAATTTATAAGATTTAAAAAATATTGTATGACCTGATAGCCGAGACTAGTGCTCTGGCGCTAGTGCCACAGTGTTCGCAGGCCTCGGTGCCATTTATGTTTGTAATGATTCGGAATCCACTTTAAATCGTAATTCCCGGTCTCATATGACTGCTGGGCGAAAGACTAACAACTCTACCTCGTAAAAAGAAAAACATCTCCTGTCTTGAAATCTTCCAGTAAGCAGATGGTCTTGGCTCACCATGGGACTGTTGTTCCATTGAAGAAGATGAAATATGTTTATAAGTTGACAATTGGCGTTTCGAATAATTAATATTTGAACTTTTGAATTAGTAATAACATTTGAATTGGTCAATTAACATTTGGACTTTGAATTGGTGATTAGAATTTGGACTTTTGAATAATTAGCATCTGAATCTTGAAATTGGTTGGACTTTTGAACAGAGAAAATTCAGTTTCGAAACTCTAAAGTAATTCAAACCAAGTCACAAGTATCCATGTTTATTCCGGAAATAGGCATGATAAATCTGTAGATCAGTGGGTCCTTTAATTGTATTCAAGGAATAAAGAAGTAATATGTTCATCCTTGAAATAGTTTGTTCAAAAGTACTCTAGCTCGTCATGAATATAGGGAAGTGGGTTCAATAGAGCCTCCGCGATAATGCTAAAATTGCTACTTATATGTCATATTAGGGACTAACTACCTAAGTTAAAGTGCCTTGCGTTTAGTTACATAAGTATTAAATAAATAACATTTTAAAAACTCAGATATCCACAACATTTACTTATTTGATGTCAAGAATTTTAAATACAAACGAATCATTCACCTGGATAAATTAGTGACACGTTATTAAATTCCCTATTTCTACACTGTCCGTCATTTCTTTTTTCAGAATAGAGATAGATAAGCTGACGTCGGTGGCAAAAAGATATTCACTGTTTATGGCCCCGTAAATCAGAGTTAAGTGATGGTTGAGAGCGATTTAAACCACCTACGAAGGACGGAGGAAATGGAGTGAGTTTCCTGTAGCACAGGTGTGGAGCGTCGAAAGCAGTGACGATGGAGTCATTACAGTAAATTTTTCTTGGAGGAAAAAATGTTCTGCGGGCGTAATGGTCGTAAAAGAAGAAACGAGTTTTGAGTTTGTCGTAAAGTTTTAAGCTGTTATAGAGCGAAAGTGGAAGAGCGGGGAAGGCCGAAGAGTCGTTTGCAAAAGTTGGTTTTATGTTAAGTGTCGTGCTGGAAAGGGTGCGGGAATTTAAGTGGAGTTGAATAATCTTTTGTAACAATTTAAAAGGTTAAAATGTTGCTACAGTTGTAAGCTTTCAGAATGTTCAAGAGGATGTATAATTTAATATATATGTACTCTTTTATAAGTAGCTAATTACACCCTTCAGTAACACACTTCTTTATTTATAAACATGTTCTATTTCCTTTTAAATTGTAAATATTAGCTCATATTTCACTTATACTAGAATAGCCGTCCCAAGGAAAAGAAAACCTTATTGGAGACTATTTAGAATTGATTATCTCATATGTGCTTGCATTAAGGTGGAACCTCCTTCCCTCCAAAAAATCTCCCACTATTTAACCTGCTTATCAATTCTAGTATCTCACCCTTGTTCTTTGAAACCAGTAACTGTAAGGTACAGTGGGAATGGTAATGGGAACTGTAAGGTAGAATTTTGAATTGGTAATTAGTATTTGAACTTTAAAATTGATGATAACATTTGGATTTTTGAAGTTGAAAGAATTCAGTTTCAAAAAACCGGAAGGCAAGTCAAACCAAGTCGTAAGTACCCACATCATGATAAGGAAAGGCATCAATAGGTATGATAAATCTATAGAGGCATAAGCATGATAAATCTGTTGACCAGAGGGTTCTTTCATTGTGTTCAAAGAAGAAAGAAGTAATACGCCATCTTTGGAATAGTTTGTTCTAAATTTCTCTAGCTCCGATATGAATATGGTTTAATAAGTTCCTTAGAGCAACTTCGATAATGTTAAATCAGCTACTTATATAGTCAAACTAGCCATATTAGGGGCGAACTACCTTAGGTCAAGTGTCTGGCATTTAGCAGTAACAGAAATATGTAAATAAGTAACATTTTAAAAACTCTGATTACTGCTTAACCGCATCTCTTAATATTTTATATCCAGGCTTTTAAATACAAACGAATCATTCACCTGGATAAATTAGTGACAAGTTATTAAATTCCCTATTTCTACACTGTCCGTCATTTTTTTCGGGGATAGAGATACAGAGAAATAAACTGACGTTGGCTGCAAAGATGTTCGCTGTTTATGGTCCCGTAAATCAGAGTTAAGCGATGGTTGAGAGCGATTTAAACCACCTATGAAGGACGGAGGAAATGGAGTGAACTTCCTGCAGCACAGGCGTGGAGCCCCGAAAGCAGTGACGATGGAGTCATTGCAGTAAATTTTTCTTGGAGGAAAAATGTTCTGCGGGCGTAATGGTCGCGAAAGAAGAAACGAGTTTTGAGTTCGTCGTAAAGTTTTAAGCTGTTATAGAGCGAGGGTGTTAAGAGCGAGGAATGCCGAAGAGTCGTTTGCAAAAGTTGGTTTTGTTTTATGTGTCGTGAGGGTCTTTGTGGCTGCTGGAAATGGTGCGGGAATTTAAGTGGAGTTGAATAATCCTTTGAAACAATTTAAATGGGTAAAAAATTGCTACATTTGTAAGCTTTCTGAATAATCAAAATGCTATGCAATATAATATATATGAAATATTTTATAAGTAGTTAATCATGTCTTTCAATAACCTCCTTCTTTATTTATACACAGGTTCTATTTCATTTTTTCGTTGTTAATATTGTCTCATATTTCAATTATCCAAGAATAACTACCTCAAGGGAAAGAAAGGTTTATTGCCTACTAGGTGAATCTTTAGAATTGATTATCACATATGTGGTTGCAATAAGGTGGGACGGGGAGGGGAAGGAAAAATTCCTTCTTACTAGTTTGCTTATCAATGTGAGTACCTAACACGTGTTCCCTGAAAACAGCGATTGTAAGGTAGTGATACAGCAGGAATATGTACATTATCATTATTGCAAGGCTAGAACTATATTTTATAAATCAGTCAGCTTGCGTTCGACATTTGTAATTTCTAATATTAGTTGAATATATATTTTTTCCTCCTGTTATATAGATCGTTGAATTAGTTAATTTTATATTAAACGTGAAATATTTTTCCGCTGCCATACAGATAGGTTTGCCCGTTGTTCTACAGATCGTGGTGTTAAGCACATTAATCCGATCTGACGCAAATATCGTGAATCTTTAGAAGTGACTATCACATGATATGTCATCTTTGGAATAATTTGTTCTAAATTTCTCTAGCACCGATATGAAAATAATGGAGTAGGTTCCTTAGATCATTCTCGATAATGCAAAATTTGCTGCATAACATGACATAATATTAGTGGCAAACTACCTTCGTCCCTGTGCCTGGCATTTAGCAGTAACATAATATGTAAATAAATAACATTTAAAAACTCAAGATTTTCACTTAATAACATTTACTTATTTGATGTCAAGATTTTTAAATACAAACGAATCATACACCTGGATAAATTAGTGACAAGTTATTAAACTCCCTATTTCTACACTGTCAGTCAATTTTTCTAGGATAAAGATACAGAGAGATAAACTGACGTCGGCGGCAAAGATGTTCACTGTTTATGGCCCCGTAAATCAGAGTTAAGCGATGGTTGAGAGTGATTTAAACCACCTATGAAATGTGGAGGAGATGCAGTGAAGTTCCTGCAGAACAGGTGTGGAGCCCCAAAAGCAGTGACTATGGAGTCATTACAGTAAATTTTTCTTGGTGGAAAAATGTTCTGCGGGCGTAATGGTCGTGAAAGAAGAAACGAGTTCGAGTTTGTCGTTAAGTTTTAAGCTGTTATAGAGCGAGGGTGTTAAGAGCGAGGAATGCCGAAGAGTCGTTTGCAAAAGTTGGTTTTGTGTTACGTGTCGCGAGGCTCTTTGTGGCGGCTGGAAGTGGTGCTGGGAATTTAAGTGAAGGTGAATAATCTTTTGAAACTATTTAAATGGGTGAAAAGTTGTTACAGTTTTAAACTTTCAGATGATTCAAAATGTTATATAATGTAATATATTTGAACAATTTTATAAGTAGCTAATCAAACATTTCAGTAACATCCTTCGTTATTTATAAACATGTTCTATTTAATTATTTCGTTGTTAATATTGATCATATTTCAATTATAAAGGACTAACCATCCCAAGGAAAAAGAAAACCTTATTGCTTTTTGGAGAATAATTAGAATTGGTTATCTCATGTGCTTGCAATAAGGTGGAACATCCTTCCCTAAAAAAAAAAAAAACTCCTACTATTTAGCCTGCTTATCAATGCTAGTACCTCACACCTGTTGTCTGAAAGCAGTGACTGTAAGTTACAGCGGGAATACGCACATTATCATTATGCCAAGATTAGAACTATATCGCTATATATTTTATAAATCAGTGAGCTTTGTGTTCACCATTTTTAATTTCTAATATTTGTGGAATACATATTTTCCTCTGTTATAAAGATCGCTTTTTTTCCTCTGTTATGTAGATCACATAAATAAGAATGATCAATCTGTAGGGGAATAAGCATGGCAAATCTGTAGACAAATTTATGTGTTTCATTGTGTTCAATGTTGGTCATTGGTTTCATTGCGTTAAAAGAAAAAAAGAAGTAATACGCTATATATATATATATATATATATATATATATATGTCATATGGAATTTAGAACTAACTATTCTATAGTTAGTTCTAAATTTTTCTAGCACCGATAAGAATATGGTATAATAGGTTCCTTAGAACACCCTCGATAATTCTGCATCTGCTACATATATGCCATATTAATGGTCAATTACCTTACTTCAAGTGCCTGGCATTTAGCAGTAACATAAATATGTAAATAAATAACATTTTAAAACTCAGATATCCGCTTAACAACATTTACTTATTTGATGTCAAGGTTTTTAAATACAAACGAATCGTTCAACTGGATAAATTAGTGACAAACGATTAAATTCCCTATTTCTACTCTGTTCGACACTTCTTTTTCAAGGATAGAGACAGATAAAGTGACGTCGGTGGCAAAGATGTTTACTGTTTATGGCCCCGTAAATCAGAGTTAAGTGATGGTTGAGAGCGATTTAAACCACCTATGAAGGGTGGAGGAAAAGGAGTGAACTTCCTGCAGCACAGGGGTGGAGCTCCAACGCAGTGACAGTGGAGTCATTACAGTAAATTTTTCTAACATTACAGTAAATTTGTAATAAGGTGGAAAATCCAACAAAAAAAAAAATTTCCGCCAGCTAGCGTACTTATCAATGCTATTTTATAACACTTGTTATCTGAAAGCAGTGACAATGGGAATACGCACATTACCATTATGCCAAAATTGGAACTATATCGCTAAATATTTTATTAATCACTGAGCCATGTGCTTGCCATATGTAATAACAAATACTCTTTGAATACATATATGTTTTCCGCTGTTATAGAAATCTCTGAATTACTTAATTAATATAATAAATTTAGAATATTTTCCCGCTGGTATACTCATCGCTGAGTTGAACACATTAACCCGATCTGAAGCCTAGATCGTGATTCTTTAGAAGTGATTATCAGATTAAAGAAGAATTATTGTACGAAGTAATATGTCCTCTTTTTGAATAGTTTAGTTCTAAATTTGTCTAGATTCAATATGAATATAGTGTAGTAGATTCCTTAGAGCACCCTAGATAATGATAAATCTGCTATATATATGCCATATTTGGGGAGAACTACCTTAGTTCAAGTGCCTGGTATTTAGCAGTAACATAAATATGTAAATAAATAACATTTTAGAAACTCATTTTATTTATTTACTTATTTAGTGCCAAGATTTTTAAATACAAACGAATCATTCACCCGGATAAAATAGTGACAAGTTATTAAACTCCCTATTTCTACACTGTCTGTCATTTCTTTTTTTCAGGATGGAGATAGATAAACTGACGTTGCGGCAAAAAGAAATTCACTGTTTATGGTCATTAGCATTTGGATTTTTGAATTGGTAATTAGTATTTGAACTTTCAAATTGATTGATATTTGGATTTTAGATTTTTGAAGGTGGAAGAATTCAGTTTCGAAAAACCACAAAGCAAGGCAAACCAAGTAACAAAAAAGCCAATATATATTAAACGACTACCCAAAGCAAGTCTTATGTACTCATATAGATGATAAGGTAGGACATGAAATAAATCTGTAGGCGAATAAGCATGATAAATCCGTAGACTAGAGGACCCCTTTCATTGTGTTCAAAGAAGAAGTAATGCGTCATCTTTGGAATAGTTTGTTCTACATTTCTTTAGCTTCCCATATGAATATGGTATAATAGCTTCCTTAGAGCACCTCGATAAGCTAAATCTGCTACACATACGCCATATTAGTGACGAACTACCTTTTTAGTAAAAGTGCCTGACATTTAGCAGAAACATAAATATGTAAATAAGTAACATTTTAAAATTCAGATTACCATTTAACAACATATCTTAATATTTACTCATTTTTCTCAGGTGAATGATTCGTTTGTATTTAAAAACCATGATGTTTTCAAATACCAACGAATCATTCACCTGGATAAATTAGTGACAAGTTATTAAATTCCCTATTTCTACACTGTCCGTCATTTCTTTTTCTAGGATAGAGTGAGATAATCTGACGTTGGTGGCAAAGATGTTCACTGTTTATAGCCCCCGTAAATCAGAGTTAAGTGATGGTTGAGAGCGATTTAAACCACCTATGAAGGGTTGAGGAAATGCAGTGAACTTCCTGCAGCACAGGTGTCGAGCTCCAAAGCAGTGACGATGGAGTCATTACAGTAAATTTTTCTTGAAGGAAAAATTTTCTGCGGGCGTAATGGTCGTGAAAGAAGAAACGAGTTTTGAGTTCGTCGTAAAGTTTTAAGCTGTTATAGAGCGAGGGTGTTAAAAGCGGAATGCCGAAGAGTCGTTTGCAAAAAGATGGTTTTGTGTTACGTGTCGTGAGGGTCTTTGAGAGCCCTACTGTAAATGGTGCGGGAATTTAAGTGGAGTTGAATAATCTTTTGAAACAATTTAAATGGGTAAAAATGTTGCTGCATTTTAAGCTTTCAGAATATTCAAAATGCCATAAAGTAATATATATGAAGTATATAAGTAGTTAATCAAACCTTTCAGTAATATCCTTATTTATTTATAAACATGTTCTATTTAATTATTTCGTTGTTAATATTGGGTCATATTTCACTTAACACAACAAACCATCCCAAGGAAAAGAAAACTTTTTGATTATTGGAGAATATTTAGAATTGATTATCTCATATGTGCTTGCAATAAAGTAAAACCTCCTTCCTCCAAAAAAAAAAAAAAAAAAAAAAAAACTCCACTATTTAGCCTGCTTATCAATTCTAGTATCTCACCCTTGTTGTGTGAAAACAGTGACTGTAAGGTACAGGGGGAATACACGAATTAGATTGCCCGTGTTCCAAGATTATAACATTTGGCATAATTAGCATTTGAACTTTGAAAATTGATGATAACATTTCGATTTTTGAAGGGGAAGAATTCAGTTTCGAAAACCGCAAAAATCAAAGAAGTCGTAATATCCATATCAGGAAAAGGAAAGGCATGAATCGGTATGATAAATCTGTAGGAGAATAAGTATGATAACTCTGTATATAAGAGTTGGTCCTTTTATTGTGTTCAAAAGAAGAAAGAAGTAATACGTCCTCTTTGGAATAGTTTGCCTAATTTATATCTAGCTCCGATATGAATATGATATAATAGATTCCTTAGAGTCCGTCGATAATGATAAATCTGTTACATATATGCCATATTAGTAATGAACTTACTTCAAGTACCTGGTATTTAAGTAATATAAATAAGTAAATAAGTAACATCTTAAAAACTCTCTTAATAATATTTGCTCTTTTTGGTATCAAGATTTTTAAATGCAAACGAATCATTCACCCAAATGAATCAGTGACAAGTTAATAAATTTCCTATTTCTACATTCATTCCGTCTTTTTTTTTTTCAGAATAGAGATAGAAAAACTGACGTATGCGGCAAAGATGTTCACTGTTTATGGCCCCGTAAATCAGAGTTAAGTGATGGTTGAAGAGCGATTTAAACCACCTATGAAGGGTTGAGGAAATGGAGTGAACTTCCTGCAGCACAGGTGTAGAGCCCGAAAGCAGTGACGATGGAGTCATTACAGTAAAATTTTCTTGGAGGGAAAAATGTTCTGCGGGCGTAATGGTCGTGAAAGAAGAAACGAATTTTGAGTTCGTCGTAAAGTTTTAAGCTGTTATAGAGCGAGAGGTGTTAAGAGCGAGAAGAATGCCGAAGAGTCGTTTCCAAAAGTTGGTTTTGTGTTACGTGTCGCGAGGGTCTTTGAGAGCCCTACTGTAAATGGTACGGGAATTTAAGTGGAGTTGAATAATCTTTTGAAACAATAAATGGGCAAAATGTTGCTGCATTTGTAAGCTTTCAGAATATTCAAGATGCTATACAAAGTAATATATATGAACGACTATATAAGTAGTTAATCAAACCTTTCAGTAACATCCTTATTTATTTATAAACATGTTCTATTTAATTATTTCATTGTTAATATTGGGTCATATTTCCCTTAACACAAGAATAACCATCCCAAGGAAAAGAAAAATTGATTATTGGAGAATATTTAGAATTGATTATCTCATATGTGTTTGCAATAAAGTAGAACCTCCTTCCCTCCAAAAAAAAAAAAAAAAAACTCCCACTATTTAGCCTGCTTATCAATTCTAGTATCTCACCCTTGTTGTTTGAAAACAGTGACTGTAAGGTACAGGGGGGGAATACGTAGATTGTCCGTGTTCCAAGATTATAACATTTGGCATAATTAGCATTCGAACTTTGAAATTGATGATTTGGATTTTTGAAGGGGAAGAATTCAGTTTCGAAATCCGCAAAGTAAGTCAAACGAAGTCGTAAATATCCATATCAGGAAAAGGAAAACATGAATCGGTATGATAAATCTGTAGGAGAATAAGTATGATAAATCTGTAGATAAGAGGGTCCTTTTATTGTGTTCAAAGAAGAAAGAAGTAATACGTCCTCTTTGGAATAGTTTGTTTTAAATTTATCTAGCTCTGATATGAATATGATATAATAGATTCCTTAGATTCCGTCGATAATGATAAATTTGTTACATATATGCCATATTAGTAATGAACTACCTTAGTTCAAGTGCCTGGTATGTATAAGTACCATAATTATCTAAATAAGTAACATCTTAAAAACTCTCTTAATATTTTGCTCTTTTGGTATCAAGGATTTTAAAATGCAAACGAATCATTCACCCAAATGAATTAGTGACAAGTTAATAAATTCCCTATTTTTACATTCATTCCGTCTTTTTTTCAGAATAAAGATAGATAAGTTGAAGTTGGCGGCAAAGATGTTCACTGTTTATGGCCCCGTAAATCAGAGTTAAGTGATGGTTGAGAGCGATTTAAACCACCTATGAAGGGTGGAGGAAATGGAGTGAACTTCCTGCAGCACAGGTGTGGAGCCCCGAAAGCAGTGACCATGGAGTCATTACGGAAAATTTTTCTTGGAGGAAAAAATGTTCTGCGGGTGTAATGGTCGTGAAAGAAGATATGAGTTTTGAGTTTGTCGTAAAGTTTTAAACTGTTATAGAGCGAGGGTGTTAAAAGCGAGGAATGCCGAAGAGTCGTTTGAAAGTTGATTTTTGTGTTACGTGTCCTGAGGGTCTTTGTGGCGGCTGGAAATGGTGCAGGGAATTTAAGTGGAGTTGAATAATCTTTTGAAACATCTTAAATGGGTGAAAAGTTGCTGCATTTATAAACTTTCTGAATATTCCGAATGCCATGTAATGTAATATATTTATGAATGATTTTATAAGTAGCTATTCATACCTTTCCGTAATATCCTTCTTTATTTATAAGCATCTAACTTAATATCGGCTCATATACTGTTAATATTGACTCGTATTTCACTTTCCAAGAGTAACCACTACGAGGGAAAAAGGCGTATCGTCTGCTAGGAAAATCTTTAGAATTGATTATCACATATATGTTTGCAATAAGGTGTGAGGGGAAAGAAAAACTCCCACTTAGTAACTTGCTTATCAATTCTAGCACCTCACATATGTTCCTGAAAGCAGAGACTATAAGGTAGTGATACAGCCGGAATACGCACATTACCATTATTGCAAGATTAGAACTATATCGCTAAACATTTTATAAATCAGTGAGTCTTGTGTTCGTCATTTGTAATTTCTAATATTGGTTGAATTCATATTTTCACTCCTGTTATACAAATCATTGATTAATTAATTTTCTATTAAATGTAAAATATTTTCCTCTGTTATACAGATCACAGTGTTAAACACATTATCCGTTCTGACGCCGAGATCGTGAATCATTAGAAGTGATTATCGCATGATATGCCATCCTTGGAATTGCTTGTTCTAAATTTCTCCTGCACCGATACGAATATAATGCAGTAGGTTCCTTAGATATAGTGCTAAAATTGCTACTTATATGCCATATTAGTAGAGAACTATCTTAGTTCAAGTGCCTGGTAAATAGCAGTAACATACATATATAACTAAATTACATTTTAAAAACTCCGATTTCCACTTATATAACATCTCTTAATATTAAGTCATTTGATGTCAAGATTTTTAAACACAAACGAATATTCACCTGGATAAATTAGTGACAAGATATTAAATTCCTTTTTTTCTACACTGTCCGTCATTTCCTTTTTTTTTCTAGGATAGAGATAGATAAATTGACGTGTGTGGCAAAGATGTTCATTGTTTATGGCCCCGTAAATCAGAGTTAGGTGATGGTTGAGAGCGATTTAAACCAACTATGAAGGGTGCAGGAAATGGAGTGAACTTCCTGCAGCACAGGTGTAGAGCACCGAAAGCAGTGACGATGGAGTCATTACAGTAAATTTTTCTTGGAGGGAAAATGTTCTGCGGGCGTAATGGTCGTGAAAGAAGAAACGAGTTTTGAGTTCGTCGTAAAGTTTTAAGCTGTTATAGAGCGAGGGTGTTAAGAGCGAGAAATGCCGAAGAGTCGTTTCAAAAAGTTGATTTTGTGTTACGTGTCGCGAGGGTCTTTGTGGCCCTGCTGTAAATGGTGCGGGAATTTAAGCGGCGTTGAATGATCTTTTGAAACAATTTAAATGGGTGAAAAGCTGCTGCATTTTTAAGCATTCAGAATATTTAACATGCTATATAATTATAATAAGAACGATGAATAATATGTAAGAACGATTTTATAAATAACTAATCATAAGTTTCAGTAGTCTCTTTCTTTATTTATAAACATGTTCTATTTAATTATTTCGTTGTTAATATTGTTTCATATTTCACTTTTCCGAAAATAACTAACCGGAGGCAAAGAAAGGCTTATTGCCTACTAAGAGAATCTTTAGAAGTGATTATCACATATGTGCTTGCAATAAGGAGGGAAAAATAAACTCCCACTTGGTTGCCTGCTTATCAATGTAAATACCTCACACATGTTGTTTAAAAGCAGTGATTATAAGGTAGTATATACAGCAGGGATATGTACATTAGATAAAATTAGATTAGAATTATATTGCACATTACCTTTATGACAAGATTAGATTCGAACTATATCGCACATTACCATTATGCCGAAATTAGAATTACATTTTTTTGCAGCAGAATCGAATTTTCGAAAATTTCTACATTTGGCTGGAATTGTTTTCGAAAATGTTTTCCGTGAGTTAAGAAAAAGTGAGTGAGTATACATGAGTAATTTTTCAGTGAGTACATTTTATATTTTTTTACTCTTCTTATTTACTTTTAAATTTAATTACGTTCTCATATTCGTTCACAGTCATTTATCAAAAGCATATTTTTCACTTGGCGTGGGGATACAGTGCATTTCTTAAAGACATCTTCGTTCTGAAGGACCTTTTACAACCACCAATTCACCATCCTTTAACGGCAAATTTAAACAAAAATTTAGACAAAGCTGGAATATCCTTTCAAATGTCATTCAGCCTGATTAGAATATTTTAATAGCCGGAAGATACTCAGGGGCATGATTGCCGAGTGACTAGCGTTCGGTGCCACAGGTTACGAGCTCGAGTCCCGACTGTACCATGAATGTTTGCAGTGATTTGGAATCAATTAAAACCATAAATATATCTATACGTTTAAACCTGTCTAATAGATCTGTAAGTCATTGGGCGTAAGGCTGACAACCCTATCCTGTAACAAGGAAAAAAAATCTCCTGTGTCAAAATCTGGCAATAGGCAGAAGACCTTGGTCTACCATGGGGCTGTTGCTGCATTGAAGAAGTCAGTGGGTCGCTTTGGATGCTTGATATTTGTACACATCTAAAGAAAATATGGCCTAACAGTTAGCATTGGTAAAAAGAACAAGGTATTCATATTATAAAACAGTAGTTCAGCAATTGCAACTGCTTAACAAATGTTGTATTTACAAATGCTACATCACAGAAATTAGTTATAGTTATTAGAAATAATGCGCTTGTGTTCATGAAATAAAAATGTGTTACGAATACTTAAAATTGGAAATGATTTTGTCTCATTTATCTTAAATATTTTTAAAAGCAATTATTAGAATATTTAAGATTCCAAACTAAGCATTCTATCCTTTTTCTGGTATTTAAATCCGAAAATTTTCATTTAAATATTAAATATAAATTTATTGACAATGCTTCAAAAGAAATACAATCTCAGAAGAATATTCGTTTAAGTACCTATTGTCAAAACGCAAAATTCATGAAATTTATTATTCTCATATTTTCAAAACAAAAGCGAACCTATTGGTAAGTTCTTTGAATCTGAGAAGTACCTTGGATATGAAAGCCCCATTTAATTATTTCCGAATAGAAACACGATATTAATTGCTTACGAAACAGCGGGCGTAACGCATTGCAGCCAGCAGTCATTATCTGAGGTTCCCCGTGGTGGGCAAAGACACATATTGACAAGAGAAATGATTTTCACGACACACCCAATGGCTTGGGCGCTCGCCATTGTGTTTGTTGCTGCCAGTTTGATGAGTGAAAAAGGAAGTACTATTTGCTTATTCCATTTGGATGTGTCTTTTCGTACGAATACACGGAATAATGAATCAAGAAAGTCGATCTACGATTGTATCAAGAAAGTGAACACCTGGAATAAAACAGCTGCCATACATATTTTTCAAATTCATTATGTTTTATAATTTATTTTTCTGTTCGCTTTTAATTGATTAAATCTTCATATTTATTCATTTTTAATAAACACATAATTGCCATTATAAAAATATTAATGAGAATTTGTTAAAATCTTTCTTTTTTCGGACATAGGCTGATCAATAAAATAAATAAATAAATAATTAAATAAATAAATAAATAAAAATAAATAATAAATAAATAATAAATCATTCAGTTAAATAGTTAATTTTCAAATAAATAAATAAATAAAAAATAAAATAAATAAATAACACTTAATTTAATAGACGTGCTCATACACTCTTAAGTAAGTGTGTACATATTTCGACAAGATAGTGATCCCATAACATATTACACTAGTTGAACAGGAATAGCTGTTTTTGTCAATGCTCGGAAACAGCTCAAAATATTTTTCCAGTTACACGATATTAATCTTAATGACTACTGCGGGATTTGACTATTGAGGATGACAAATTAGGAAACAAGATATTATATATGGGTAGACAGGTGTTTATCAAAATAGTGGGGACTCCCTAGAGTTATAAATAATCTTTTACTAATACGGAGTACCATCGCCTTTGGGCATTTGCCATGTAAAATACATTTTGATTAACCTGGGAATCGAATCACATAAGCGCTGAAATGTGTTTATAGGAATATTGAGCCCTTATTCATGGAGATATCGTGGGAGTCTATTTTTATTAATTATTTTTTAAATGGGGTGTGCAACTTGGGCAACCAGATTGTAAATGGGCGTGGTTGGGTTGAGATACTTGAGACACAGATTGAAGAACTCATAGCTTTATTGACACACGCACAAATACCTCACACATACAATTAGAGACATAAAATATTTAACACATTTAAACATATAATTATGGCCTCTTGGAAGGATTTCATTTCTAAGCCAACAATCCGATGCTCAGCTAAGAAATATACTTTCTCTCCGTGTGAGAATTTGTAGGACAATTAATATGCAGGGTTGAGCTAAATATATTTCCTCTTGGAGTAAGAGACTATAAAGTAAGGGTTTCTCAGCGGAAGGGCAAATTGCGCTTTACTTCCTATCTGCGTGGGAATCTTGAGGCAAACTGACCATTTCTCTTGAACACCATAGGGAGCACTTTTGTTAATGTGTAGGAAGATTGAATACTAATGACTAATGACTAATGAATGACTAATGAAGCATGACTACATATAAAAAAAAAAAACCTTATTTTTTATTGCCAACATACACTCATGTCCATAAATTAAGGATAATTCAGAATCACACAGAAATTGAACACTAAAATAAAAATTTCACCTGTAGAATTATCACACACATGTTAAAGAAGAATATGCAAATTACAGGAAACCACCAGATGGCGCGGATAGTACGACGAGATGACACAATGACGAGAGTGTAAGAGAGGGGTATATAAGGAATGGTGGCAAAGAAGTAAAATTGTTCACAAGCGCTTTAAAAAGCCTTTCAGTGCAATAACCGCATAGTTATGGCACAAAGGAAGCATTTGGATGATTTTTTACGTGGTAGAATTATCGGACGACTGGAATGTGGACGTACCCAGCTGGAAGTATCCGATGAACTTGAATCGCCCAGAGTGTCATCTCCAGGCTTTGGCAACGATTCCAAGATGATGGTAATGTGAGTAGATGTTACAGCACAGGTCGCCCCTGAGTTACAACGCCGAATGAGAACCGGTATTTAGCAGTTACTGCCAAAAGAAACAGACGGAGCACAGCATCAGACCTGCCTCGTCAGTTCTCTTCAGCTACCGGTACGGCAGTTTCAAGGCAGACCGTGTACAGACGGTTAGGGCACATTGGTCTATATGCTCGTAGGCCTGTCAGATGTGTTCCACTTACCGCAACTCACTGTCGCCTGCGATGGAGAGCGCCAGGTAGCCGTTACCACCAAGAGAACACCATTGAACGACGCCGTTACGGTGGTGCAGGATGGCTCGTTTGGGGAGGAATTATTCTTAGTTCCAGAACTGACCTGTATGTTCAGAGTGTAACGATGACAGGCCACATCTATCGGGATGTCATTCTGGAACAACATGTACGTTTGTTTCGGGGTGCCATGGGGGCTGAATTTCTGTTCATGGATGACAACGCCCGTCCTCACCGTGCAAACATTGTAGACGAATGCCTTCAATTGAGGGATAACACCCGTATGGATTGGCCAGCATATTCAAAGGACTTGAACCAATAGAGCATGTGTGGGATATGCTTGGCCGACGAATTGTAGCCCGTCAACCCCCTCCCACCTGTCAACCGGAACTTCGGAGGGCATTGCTTGATGAGTGGTGTAATATTCCCCAAGATCAGATTGATAATTTGATACTCAGCATGCCTAGGCGTTGTAAGGCCTGTATTGCATCGTCCGGGAGACATACTCCATATTAACCATCATACTAACCATGTTATACTGTTTTTTGTAAATAGGTTCTTTTTGAAATTTGCTCCAGGGAGTAAAAATCGCAATTTTTATTAATTATGTCAAACATATAGCATCTTTTTTTTTTTTTTTTGCTCTTTACCTTTTGTTTAATAAATTAATAAATAGACTTTACAAATAAGTCAAATTTGTTTTGCTTCTGTCTCTTTCTTTGCCTGAACTTCATTATCCTTAATTTATGGACATGAGTGTATTTTATTCTTTAAAAATACTAACAGATTAAAGGGGAAAAAAAGTTGAAAATTTAAGACAAAAACGATTGCTTTAGCCAATTTAGTTAATTTTAGTTAACCAATTTATGTTATTTAAGGTGTGCTATTTAAAATTTCCAACCTTTAATTCTGAATATATATCTTTGTCTTAACTAAAAATTTTTTATTTTCTGAAACGGGTCACATAAGTTTTTAAAGCAATACAAATCGTTTAATATTCACAAAGGATCCCATTCTTTGTCGAGCAAATCATGATACAATTCCAAAATGAAAACCAGAGTCATGAATTAAATCTAAAATGAACCTATTAGTTGTACTAACCAATGAACAAGAGATAAATTGGTGGAATTTAAAGGCAGTCACGCAGCAACAGAATCGCAGCCAATAAGCGATCACCTGGGATCATAATGATCCCCGTGCGAGTGATTAAAGGCTTAAGACAAATTCCTCGAATGGCAATCTCTGATTATTCCGGAGATACAGCGACCTGGAAAGTAAAAGACTGAAAGTTGAAACGAAAATACAAGCAAAATCTTTTAAAAAATTGCTTGATTTAAGTATTTAAAAAAAAGAAGACTCTTAC
Organism: Caerostris extrusa; assembly: GCA_021605095.1. Classification (NCBI taxonomy): domain Eukaryota; kingdom Metazoa; phylum Arthropoda; class Arachnida; order Araneae; family Araneidae; genus Caerostris; species Caerostris extrusa. The sequence continues at coordinate 142,874 of BPLR01013073.1, forward strand.
ATAAATCATATTATATTAAGTTTCAGTTCCATTGATTTTGCTTCGATTGTATGGGAATGAAAGAAACTTTTAAAATATTGCTTTTCAAGGGAAGAAAGTCAGAAAAGAATATCTTTCTCATTTTTCATATTGTTCATCATTTTTGAGTTTATTGTTTTTGCCATAAATTCGTGTAGAAATGTCTACTTTTGATTTTGCAGAATGTCATAAAATATGATATTTCACATTATTTATAGTTCGTTAAATGAACGTTTCTTTTATAAAAACTTTTTTGTGATGAAATGATTCGATTTTTTAATGTGTGGTTGTCGATCATTTTCTCATTTAAGTTTTGATGTACTACAATATTAGTTCGGTTTTAAAGGAAACCAATTTAATAAATGAGTTGAAAACGGGAAAAGATTAAACGATAAATTCCTTTTTAAATGCATAAAAAAATATTAGAAATTTTTTCTTATTCAATGGCTTTAAAGATATTTTATTTCTGAAGAGTATAGATGAAAGTAGTTCTAGACATAAGCTTCAATTAAAAAAATAATAGAATATAAATAAATTATCCCAATAAATAACTATTATTAATAGGGTTTAATAATTTTGCTGATGATGACGTAAGACGTAAGGTCAGATGGTATTCCATATAAATATGTATCGAAATATTCACGAATATCATCTTCCTCCAAGTTATCTCACAGTTGACTTGCATGCAGTTACCTGAGTTTCGGTTTTATCTGGATATTTAGATTAATCTTGTGGTCTATGTAGTCTATCAGCTTGGGCATCATTAATTATTCCAGTTCGTTTGTAGGCTATGAAGTCAAAATTCTCGAAATTTTCCTTCGTTCGAGAATCTCGCATTACAACACGTTAAAATCCATCAATAATTTTAAATGATTTCACTTCCAACTACATTGTAATAAACAGAGGTATTGCAACACATCTAAGAAAAAAAAACATCATAAGGATCATCAGACCGCTAGTTAAAATTTGATTTCTTCATTATATTTCACACCAATTGATTGCATTTTTTCGTCAAATAAATAACAGCTTTCATAGTTTTAAAAGCTGCATCAATAACATTTCCTCCATAAACTAAAAGATAATATAGAACTCAGGCATGATGATCAGGAATGGCACAAAAAGGACTTAATGTCAATCAGCTTATCATTAATATATACTCTAGTTAAGAGATGACCCATTTGAGCTGCAAAGTCATCAATTCTCCAGCCATTGAATTTTACATGCGAACGATGAATGCTTTCAGTAGAAATTTCACTCCATCCTCAGTCAGGAGATTCAATTAACTCTGCTTTTACACCAGCAAATAACTTTGTTATTATTATTTTTAAAAGACATGAGCCATTATGAATATCAATTATACACTATTTTCAAATTCAATAGCTCTGTAATCAAGATTTTACTTTCAATTTTTAATAATATTTTCTTGAATACCATATGTGATTCAAATCTTTTCTGCTTCCATCAACATATTTTAAGTCAAATTTTAATATTTAAAGCCAGAATAACCAAAGCACGTGTGCCAACCATTAAATGTTATTGGATTGAAAACTACGCACATTACTTTTCATGAGCAGAAATGATCCAATTATCAAATTACGTGACAATTGTCGATTTTAATGCTTGAAACTCAAGAGCTCTTTAAATTTAACTCTCGTCCATTCAATTGCCCGTTACGATTTCACTTTATAAACACCACGCATTCAAAAGCTGGAAAAAATTACTAAAATTAAACTTTCTCAGATTAGACAGCTTATTGATTCATGCGTTACGATTCCAATTTATTAATTACCATCACTATATGGTAAACAGTTTTGTAATGTACTCCCTTATTCTTAAAGAAAAAGCACGATTCAATCAAAGCATTCATTCAATTAATATTTTCACAATATTTCCTTCCTATTATCAATATGAATCACCATTAACACTATAAATTGGAGTTACATTTGCAATTGAAGGAGAGAAAGTCCACTTCATCCATGGCCACGACTTTTATTCGTCTGTGCTCACTGACTCCCTCTTCAACTCTTCTTGTTTGCTTTTTTTTTCTTTTTTTCTCCCTCGTGCCACGTTCTTGTTTGTTTTTCCTCCCCTCCCTCTCTCCTTAAGAACACTAGGCAGTACAAAAAATTCATCTTATTTCAATAGAACAAAATAAAGAATTAGTAAATAAAATGTGTTTTGAATTTTAACCATGTGAAGTATAATTTTTAAAGTATCAATTTGAAAATGGATTTGAATCACGTACAATTTAGATAAAAAAAATTATAGATAGTTAGAAATTAAGTTTGTTTAGAAGATACAGCTACATGTAGTCAGCAGGATTAATAAAGCATTGACTCATCTGTACCCTTAATGCATGCCGTTATGGGATTTCTTGCTATGATCTTTCTAATTGTAAACCCTAGATTAGTGAGATCCCAGCAGGTCAGGGGATACACTATAGGACATAGATCTGGCGATATAAATGGCCAGGGAAGTTTTCGTCAAGCAAAATGAGCCAATCATCGAAGTATGCTAAGAAATAAAAAAAAGTCCAGCTTATATTGGGGAAAAAAAAAAAAGCAACTCAACGCGAATGAAAAGATGTTGGTGACGTACCTCCGTCCTGTAAGAGTGTCAAAAATGGCCATCAAAAGGCATTAGGTAAACAAACAAAACCAAACCCGGAACCATAACTGTTTGCTGTCTGTTGCATTTAGTTGCATTAGTCTCGGGCTGCATTTAGTCTAGATGAGGTGCCAATATTAGCTGCAATACAACGTCCAGATCAGCAATCCTCCATTGCTGTTCTGGACGTTTCCTAGACATGCCAATTTTGTTAAAGGCTCACATCAAAGCGGTACTCAGTGTTGCCAAATTAAACGAATTTCCCGGAATTTTTTTGATTTTTTTCTTAAATTCCTCGCAATTATTATTATTTTTTTTGCTACTTTCGAATTGCATGTTATCCCAGTAGGATAAATAAGTTAAATTGTTTTTTCCAGCTATACATAAAAAAAAAATGATACATTTTTGTTTGTCAACTTATTTTGACAAACAAGAATAAAATAATCCTGCGAGAAACTTTTGAACCTAATCCTTCAAATTATGAAACTAAAAAAAAAAAAAAAATAAACAACTTTTGTCAAATATTTACTTCAATACATTCATTTTTTTTATCTGCCTTTAGACAAATTTAAATTGGATATTCCTGAAATTCAATTGAGACAAATTCTAAACATTCAATGAAAAAAAAATGTTATTTCTTTTGGATCGGAATTTCCATATAACGGAATATTATTTGGGCGCCGATTTTTAATACTAGTTGGAAATCCAATTTTAAGTTATAATTGGTTTAAAACTATGCAGCTTACCCGTAAACAATGCAGACGCAGAAATTGTATTTTCAAGTACGACTTAACAGACAAAACTCAAGATCAGGAAAAGGATGAAATTTACATTCTATTCTTAGAATAAAAGAAGTGATTTCGGATGAAAGAGAAACTTGCTGTGGTGATATCCTTCCAAACGCTTCAATACAATTTTGAAATTTATGGAAAATCAGAAACAACAGAGTAAGATGTTGAGCAGAAAGATATTAAGTATATTTTGAATATGTACAATTTTTATAAGGACTTTAAAAAATGAATGAATGTAACTATCAATGATTATATTTTGTGTGTGTGAAATAGACGGTGACTTTTTGCTACTTTTTGTTTCATTACTTTCCATAAATGTTTCTGGTAATTAGTGGGATTCAGTGCTGACAATGATTCTAATCTAATCAGCAAGATTAAAGGTCGAATTTGTCCAACAACACAGTGAAAGTATTTATTGGTATGCACAGGGGGTGAACTCATCGTGAGCCAGATCCTATTCTCTGAGTAATCTATTAACATCCCTTACGCTCACCTGTCTTTGTTACTTGTTGGATCGTCGGCATGACAACTGAAAGGTCATTGATATTGGTATCAGAACTAAAGGATCGTTAGATCATTATTTGGCAGTTGAAGGATCATTGAATCATTGGTATGAAAATTGAATTGGATCATTGGTAGGAAAATTGTAGGATAGTTAGATCATTGGCTTGGAAATTGAAGGATTGTTAAATAATTGGAATGAATATTGAATTGGATCAATGGTAGGAAAATTGAAAGATCATTGAATCATTGGTATGAAAATTGAAGGATCGTTGAATTATTGGTAGGAAAATTGAAAGATCGTTGAATCATTGGTATGAAAATTGAAGGATCGTTGAATCATTGGTATGAAAAATGAAGGATCGTTGAATTATTGGTAGGAAAATTGAAAGATCGTTGAATCATTGGTATGAAAAATTGAATTGGATCATTGGTAGGAAAATTGTATGATAGTTAGATCATTGGCTTGGAAATTGAAGGATTGTTAAATAATTGGAATGAATATTGAATTGGATCAATGGTAGGAAAATTGAAAGATCGTTGAATCATTGGTATGAAAATTGAAGGATCGTTGAATCATTGGTATGAAAAATTGAAGGATCGTTGAATTATTGGTAAGAAAAATTGAAAGATCGTTGAATCATTGGTATGAAAATTGAAGGATCGTTGAATCATTGGTATGAAAAATTGAAGGATCGTTGAATTATTGGTAGGAAAATTGAAAGATCGTTGAATCATTGGTATGAAAATTGAATTGATCATTGGTATTGAAAATTGTATGGATGAATAGTTAGATCATTGGCTTGGAAATTGAAGGATTGTTAAATAATTGAAATGAATATTGAATTGGATCAATGGTAGGAAAATTGAAAGATCGTTGAATCATTGGTATGAAAATTGAAGGATCGTTGAATCATTGGTATGAAAATTGAATTGGATCAATGGTAGGAAACTGGAGGATCGTTGAATTATTGGTATGACAACTGAAGGATCGTTGAATTATTGGTATGACAAGTGAAGGAGCGTTTGATTATTGGTAAGAAAATTGAAGGATTGTTTGATCATTAGTATGACAACCGAAAGATCATTGAACATTGGTATGAAAATGGAATTAAATCATTCGTAGGCAAGGTAGTATTGGTAGGATCATTTGAGACATTGATATATTATGAATATTTCAGGTAATATTTTCTGAAAAGTAAGCTAATAAAGTGAATAAGTAAACCTCTAAAAATTTTAATTGATAACATTAACTGTTTGATGAAAAATATAGAAATAAACATTTATTAATAACAATTGCAATAAATTGGCAGTAAAAATGTAATTAAATTCATTTTAGGTCTTATAGATAGCGTTTGATGCGAAAGTCGATGTCAAGTCAAAAGCTTCCGTGTTTACGAGTAAAACGATGTTTATAAATCTGAAAACCAGAATGTCACTCCTCTGAGATTGAGGGAGGAGGATGTGTATTCCCTTGGTGTTTTTTATTTCAAAACTGCTGTGACAAAATAAGGATGAAGTGTAACCACCTCTCATTTATTTATCCTGGGTAACGCTGAAATTGTTACGACTGTGACCTTCTATCGGTGGATGACTGAGATAAAATTCTTACCTGGAACTTAAAAATAGCAACATTGTCTTAATTCAACTAGTATTCCTCTTTGTTTTTTTCCCGCTAATGTAATAGCTCTAAGAATTAAATTAAGTTTAACGGAAAAACATGTACGGGCAATTAAATAAACTTATGAATGATGTATTCACAAGACAAAAGTTACAAAAATATCTAGCAGATATTACTCTTTCATAGGATGCTTTAGTAGGATACATTTGGTTTTGCTGATTAGCCCTACTTATAATTTGCTTAATGATTGTTCACACTTTTGACGAAATTGCTCAGAGTTTTGCGAAATAACGTATGAAAATGGCGAACTAGCCACAGATTATGTTATTCAGGTGATGACTCGAATTAAGCAAATACCTTTTCCCTGTATTAGTGATTGTTCCGTAGGGAAATCACTTTCCCTCTCACGTAAGGGTTCTGTTGTTGATGCCAATCAAGCAGCTACATTAACAGAACTCATTTATGCCGAGCATGTTTGTGAACGAGCAATCAATATCTCAAAGTTACCGCCTCCGGTTCTTTTATTAACTCACCAGTTCTGAAATTGTGACAGTGATGACTGGAATTGTGTTGTAGTTTTTATGCGTAAAATAAAAACTCCTTTTCAATTGCTATTTTTTTTTTTTCTATTTCACTTATCGAATCGTGTCATTATCTTGAGTAATTTAGAAAAATAAATGTATTTCTAACAGTTCACAATATAATTATCAATAACTAGATAGAAAAACATATTATGTTTATCATTTCAATAGTTTATTATGGCAACAATAATCCCATTCTTATTGAAATTTCGTTATCATACCGTAATCATAAAGTGGTGTGAGTGATATCATGTTCTTTTTTTATTATCCCACTTGGTCGACAGCAATATCCAGACCTTGTCCATGAATTCGTGTTCTCATAGAAGAAGGGAAGGGGAAAGGGGCAGCTCTGTTATGATGGAGCATTCATAGGAAGAAGTTGACTTAGCTCCGTTCTCTGAAGAAGGAGGGCATAGCCTTCTTAAAATAAAATTGCCCCTTATTAAATCCTTCTCGTAGTAAAGAGATAACGTATGCAGCTGGCGTGGACAAAGATTCAGGTTCAATTCTTCTGGCGGAATTGCAGTAGTGAGTGCATTTAGAAAACGTGGAGACTTGGTGACGATTGTGACAGCACATGTAAGAGTCTCGCATCAATACGTTTACACACGCGTTTATACGATATATATCCCATCACTTTTCGATTGTGGTGTAGTAATGAAATTTCTATAAGGATAGGATTGCTGCTAGATTGCTAATAAAGTATTTAAAGGGAAAAACTACATAATCATTCTGCTTAGTGGGAGTTATCTGGGATTTCTCCCATATGACACAGAAATGCAATACAATTACATCTAAGTCTTCTCGGGAGGTAATGTCCGCCTTCATCACTCATGCTGAGATATTTGTAGTATACACAAGAGGGATATAAGCCCCATCGAGGAACAGAAAGAAGAAAATATAGGAAAATAATGATGATATTCAGTGTTGGAGAGGATTGGTGCAAACATGTTCAGACTCAAAAAGCGATACTAAAACCGAAAATTTCTTTGTCTATACTGGGGAGGGGCTCGATAAATCTTTAAGCCAAAATGTCCTTTTGGGGAGCTCGAAGAGGATGAATCGTGTTTACCAATTCACAGACACTATTTGTAGCATTTGTCAATACTCTAAGAATTGCTAGCACTTTAAACGCTATGATGGCACAATAAGGCAAAGAGGTCTTTCTCCTTCGTGAAGAATCCTGGGTAAGGCTGAATCCACTACATTTCTATGTTCTCATAGAGAATGAATTCAGGGCATATTACATAGCATGAAAAACAACATGAATATTTTAAAATAAGTACTTACAAACGATTTAAAAAAGAACTTCGAAATGAAGTCGAAAATCGTCATGTATGCCCATTAATCAATTGTTTTTCATAATAAGTACATTTAAATTGTCTTAAGAATGATTAACAATGATATTTAAAATGATTGGATAATTTGATTTTTTTTTTTCAGATAAATGCAGTGTGAGAATTTTCAAGACTTAAACTGCTATAGGTGATGAATGTTTAAATTAATAATTATTTTTGTGTAGTAAACTAATTTTAGTTCTAATTTAATTCTTGTTTATATGTGAATGAAAACATAAACTGAAAAAAATTAAATTGCTATATGACAGAAATTAATTACTTTTATGGTCGTAATGAATAATGCACACTTAAAATATATTTGATCTTGAGAATATATTACTCTAGTCCGAAATAAAAATTTAAATAAGAGTCAAGTCTTTTTGAGTGCCTTATTAAAAATTTTCATGAGTGCTTTTCTTACTCTGAAATTAAACTTATATTACTTTTCTTAAAAAAATAAGAATTTTACTTTATTATAGTTTTTTTAAAAACCACTAATTTTATTTTTTTTAATATCTTTTTTATTTATTTATTTTTTTTTTTTTTTTTTAAAAGGTAACTTAACTTTTTTTTAAAAAAGAAAAACAAAAGAATAATTATACTTTTTTTTTCCACCTATTTTCAATCTTTTACCCCTTTAATAATATTATTATAATAATCATAATAATTATTTCTTAATAATTGTAATGTTTACATTTGATATATTTATTTATAATATATTATATTATTATATATATGTTATTTAATATATTTATTTATATTATATTTTAATTTAATTAACTTTTATTATTGTAATTATTATAATTATATTAATTATTATAATATAATAATTATTTCTTCATAGTAATATGAAGAAATGATTATTGTTGTAGGTTATGATGTATGATGATTATTATATAAATGTAGCTTTTTATTTTTTAAAGTGCAAAGAATAATTATAAAAGTAATTATGCTTTCTTTCACCTATTTTTAATTTTTTCCCTTTTAACAATACTATAATTATGGCAGCAAATAATTATTTCGTCATATTACTATGAAACTTAAAATAATTTCTACAGCATTGTAGCATTTTATTTTTTAAAGTATAATGAATAATTATAGTCTTTTTACCTATTTTTAATTATTTCCCTTTAATAATATTATAATTATTGCAAACAATATTTATTCCTTCATATTACTATGAAATTTAGAATGACTTCTATACCATTGCAGCATTTTATTTTTTAAAGTATAAAGAATAATTATACTTTTTTTTTACCTATTCTTTAATCTTTTCCCCTTTAATAATATTGCAATTATTTCAGACAATTATTCCCTCATATTACTATGAAACTTATGAATAACTTCTATAGCATTGTATCATTTTATTTTTTAAAATGCAAAGAATAATTATAAAACTAATTATACTTTTTTACCTATTTTTAATTTTTCCTCTTTAATAATACTACAATTATATCAAACACTAATTATTTCTTCATATTACTATGAAATTTAGAATAAATTCTTTAGCCTTGTAACATTTTATTTAAGTATAAAAAATAATTATTAGTATAATTATACTTTTTCTACATGTTTTTAATTTTGTCCTCTTTAGTGATGCTATAAATGCAGCAAATCATAATTGCTTCTTCATATTACTGTGAAACTCAGAATAACTTCTATCTATTGCAGCATTTTATTTTTTAAAGAAAGAATAATTATAAGATTAATTAAATTTTTTACCTATTTTTAATAATTCTATAATTACAGCAAACAATAATTATTTTTTCATATTACTGGAATAACTTCTAAAACATTGTAATATTTTATTTTTTTAAAGTATAAATAATAATTATACTTTGTTTACCTATTTTTAATTTTTTCCCTTTTGATAATACTATAATTACAGCAGACAATAATTATTTCTTCATATTACTTACGAAACTTAGAATAACTTCTATAGCATTGTAGCATTTTATTTTTTAAAGTATAAATAAATAGCTATACATAAACGTATAAGAAATAAAAACTTAATTATACAAAAATATATTTTATTCCAATATCCAAAAGAATGACACTTCTTTAAAACAAATCTCATAAATGCTCAGCGCTCTTGTACTAGCTTTTACAGCTGACATAAAATAGAAGTATAACTTTTATATATTTTTATAATTATTTTCTTTTATGCGTTGCTTCAGTATCAGTATGAAAAATATGCATCAATTTTTAGCACTATAAATTAGAACAATCCCCATAGCACTATATATATTTTTTAAAAGTGACAAATGAATGTTTGTGCGGATATATAGGATGAAAATATTTCTTGTATCACTGCTGTTAATAGGATTCTTCCTTATCCCAGTACTCTATTTTACCCTATCACACCTGAAAAGGGCTTAGCGGTTAAGGCACCCTTGAAGTCATTTCCTTTTTATGGAAAAACTGAAATCGATAAATTACACCAAGAAACAGGAAAATCTGCCTTTAACAAGAAAACTGGGAAAAGAAGTCTCATTTCGCCAATAAGAGGGTGAAAGTCCAATAACGAAGGTGATGACAAGCAAATAACAATGTTTTATGCCTTCTATGGGGATTTTTTTATTCAGCCCTTTATATCCATAAGTTATGAGCAAAAATGGTCTCGGTTGTTTAGCATAATACTCATATTTTGGTTATTAAGACTGATATTAAAAGTTAGGATAATTTATTTATATAATCTTGCTTCGGTTTTAGCTACTGTTTTAAATTATATCTTATTAAAACATTAGTTTTAATAAGATATAATTAGATTAATTAAATTTAATAAGATTAATATTTCTTCTTCTTGTTCATTGGCTCAACGGCTCCATGAGCAAAAATGGTCTTAGCTGTTTAGCATGAGGTAACGTTAGAAAATATTATATTATGTATCGTAAGTTGGCTATTAAAGCTAATTAAAAAAAAAAAAAAAGGTTAGAAGATTTATATACCCAGATATTATAAAATTGATTAAGATCAATACATTAAACTGGTCTGTTCGTGTATTTAGAATGAATGATTTAAACCCTGTAGAAAGGCTCGTTTTGGAAAAGCCACAGGGGATAAAGCGGAAGAAGACGACCCAATTTGCAAAAGGATAGACGCAAAAGATTTTGCTGTACGAAAGGGTTAAGAATTGAAGGACCATGGTCACCCAGAGGAATGCATGGAAATCTCTTCAAAGAAAAGCATTGGTTCACTCTGGGCTGTCTTACTATTAATGATGATGATTTATTTATATAATCTTGCTTCGATTTTATTCAACTGTTTTAAATTATATCTTATTGAAACGAATATTTCTTACTCTTTGGCGCAACAGCTCATGGTCGGCTAAGGCCTTCTGAAACCACCTAGCGCCATTTGTACGCAGGTTACTCCACCTTATTTGAAAATGATACACCCATGCATTGTTCCCTCTAAGATTGCAAAAAGTGTCAATTCTTTTTTCTATCATTGGTACCTTACTAATAAGGCATCTCAAATCTCCCATGAAACGAAATTGCTTATTCAATTTATGTTCATCCTATATTAAAATCCATTAGGAAAAGGTAATATTTATTTTCAGTGTTTATTTAACAAAACTATAATAAATATATTTAGTAAAAACTCGCCGTAAACTAAAAAAAAAAAATCTTAATTTTAATTAACAAGAAAAACGTGAAATTTGCTTTTCGACTTACTTTAATGTTTAACTGAATTAAAAATTTAATTGAAACTTAAATATAATTAAAACTATAATTTGAAATCTCATCATCTCTCACAAAATTTTTGGAAAACTTCATTTATTTTAAATTACATCTCAGCAGTAAGGTCGAATTGATTAGAGGGGGAACTGGGCAGAATGATTTCCTTTGTGTAAATTTTATTTTCGAAGCCCCAACCACCTAAATAATCCAAAGCTTTGGAAAATATGTTTAAAGACTGTGGTCGAATGCGCTTCAGATGGTAGTTTAACGAAGTTCAGGTAATTTGAAAACTTTTATCTATTAACCAAAGTAGATTTGGAGATGGAAACAAGAGAACTTTTCCAGAATCAATCAATTTCTATCTGGAACGGAATGAAGGGAGAAATTAGAAACTTAAATAATTTATTTTATCCGGGATATTTCTTTGTTTTGTACTACATCTCTTTAATTCTTCGAGAAAATTGAATTCCCGAGGAGGATTTATTGGAAGTTTTTTTTTTTTTTTTAAACTTAGATTTTGTTTTCAGGAACATTATTTTATTCCCCATTAAAATTATAGGTAGCATTATTGGGAAGCGGACATTTACGTTTCCTTGGTCGATTTTCTCGTGTCCTCGATCAATTTCACTTCTTTGGACACTTTTATCGTGTCTTTGATCAGTTTCCATTTCCTTGATCCCTTTTCAATCTTTCATTTCCTTGGTCTCTTTTTATTGTGTCCTTGACCAGTTTTCACTTCCTCGGTCACTTTTTAGTGTCCTTCATCAATTTCACTTCTTTGGTCACTTTTATCATCTTTAATCAGTTTCCATTTCCTTGATCACTTTTCAATCAGTTTTCATTTCCTTGTTCACTTTTATCGTGTCCTTGACCAGTGTGCACTTCCTTGGTAGCTTTTCTCGTGTTCTTGATCAGTTTTCATTTCCTTGGCCATTTTTTCGTGTCCTTGTTTAGTTTATATTTCCTTGATAACTTTTCTCGTATCCTTGTTTCCGCATCCTTGGTCAATTTTCATTTAATTGGTCATTCTCCTCGGGTCCTTGATCATTTTTCATTTCCTTTTTCACTTTTCTCGTGTCCTTGATCCCTTTTCTGGTTTCCTTGTTTAGTTTTTCATTTCTTTGATAACATTTCTCGTATCTTTGATCATTTTTTTTTTCATTTTCTTGGTCACTTGGTCTTAATCAGATTTCATTTCCATGATCACTGTTTTTCATGTCCTTTATCAGTTTTTATTTCTTTGGTTACTTTTCTCATGTTCCTGATCAGCTTTCATTTCCTTGGTCACTGTTTTTCATGTCCTTTATCAGTTTTTATTTCTTTGGTTACTTTTCTCATGTTCCTGATCAGCTTTCATTTCCTTGGTCACTGTTTTCATGTCCTTTATCAGTTTTTATTTCTTTGGTTACTTTTCTCATGTTCCTGATCAGCTTTCATTTCCTTGGTCACTTTTTTCGTGCCCTTGATCAGTTTTCATTTTCTTGGTCACTTTTCTGTGTCCTTGATTAGTTTTCATTTCATTGGTCACTTGTTTCGTGTCCTTGATAAGTTTAATTTTCCTTCTTTATCTACGCTGAAACGGATATTAATTAATTTTATATATTTGATTAAGAAAATAAATTTCTTATACAAAAATTATAATTTTATAAACAACTAATATGTCTTGTAAATGTAAAAAATATATAATAAAAATAATATATAATATGTACAATATCACATTAAAAAAATATAAAAAATGCGTAATGAGTAAACGTTTTAATGAGAGTTTCATATGGAAACTTAAATTTTAATTTTGAATTCAGCCTCTTTAAATTAAAATATCGTCTTATTATCAAAATTGTAAAATTTATTAAAAACTGTGAAATCTTTTCGAAACACCTTCATTTATGAAGGAGCTTTCCAGCTAATAATTGAAGCTCTTGTACCGTTTCATTCCTTATACTTTTATTTCTTCATTTTGTATGCATAAAAATTTTCAGAAATTCTATACTTTTCTGCTATAAATCTTCTAAACAACACCCTTGATTTATTATGGCGACAAAACCAATTCCAATTTTGCATATCTGGAACTATCTTTTCCCGCCAGGATTGGGGAGTTTGGTATGAAAAATATATCTGAGATATAAATCATTTCTTAAAAACATTTTTTAGAAAAACGCCTCAAAGCTGCCATTGATCAAAAAGCGTTTATAAATTTGCATATATATATCAAATTGATGAATGAAATTCATATATTTTTTTGTATGATAAAGACATCTTCTCTGTGAAATAATTTTAGAATAATTAATATACTCTAATATTTATGCATTTATCCATGCATTATTTCAAATTGAATTAAATTCAGAAAGTGATTTTCTAATATAATTATCTTCTTGACATTAAATATGGTTTATAAGAAAAAAATATAATTCAAGACTTTAAACTTAATTATCGAGACTTCTTCGAATCTAATCTTGTTGTTGTTTTTATGACTGATCTTCAGTATCTTGCTGTGTGGGGGGACAGATAATCGATGAATAGTCTATTCTTGGATGGAAAGGAGATAGCTTCTGTTGTGACAGAGCACCTGTAGGTAGAAATCTGACTTGGCTCTGAGTTGCTGAAGAAACAAGGCAGTGCCTTCTGGGGCGACTTTTAGGGGAGGAACTATCCGCATTTCGTATCGTATGAGAGAAAAACCTGGAAAACACCCACCAGGTAGTCTGACTCAATGAGGCAAGATGCTGAACATCCCTCCGCCATTGAGTCTCCCTCGATATTGAAGCAGTGTTTTCAACCATGACACCAGCAGATTGAACCTCAGCCTGACGTTCACCTACTGCGTACGTTGCCACTGAACCACGAGTTGAGCTCTATTCTTGTGTTACACTTAGGCTAAAAATTTTTTCGCTGTATAATTCCGATATATAATTACTTTTTAATCTCATCCTTTACGGCAACTTTAATGATTTTATAGATCAACAAATAATAAAAAACACGTTTTTGGCATCGTTTATGCACCCATTCTTTTTCATCTCCATTTTTTTATATTATTTCTTAAGTGATGTTATATAGGAATCATTAAATAGATTATTTACATATATTCTACAGGCATTTACTGGTGATTTAAAGTACAAATTTCAGTTATACATATATTATTTTCACAGACCAGTCTATCAGTTCTGCAGGCATCACAGAATTGTCCTATCCATTTCAATCGTATCATCCAGTTCCTTGACAATAAACTTTAAGAAATTTGCATTAGCATTTTATCCATCGAATTCATCTGGTCCTAGGACGAGTTGGTATTACAGAGAATGAAGTGGCAGATTCTCTGCAGCAGATGCAATAATATTTCATTGGATATCTCCGGAAGATCTCATATTTAAAAAAAAAAAAAGAAAGCACAAATAAAAAGTAACAGAACAGCGTATAGATGGCAAATATGCTGAAGAATTTAGTCATTTGATAGTATTAAATCTTCTCATAGACTTCTTCCTACTCATTGAAAAAGACATTCTTTTTGACCAGGTTTCACACAAAGACATGTCCTACTAATTCTAAACTCCATAGATTTGGCTTGAATTCGTCTCCACCATGCCCGATCTGCAAAACTCCGGAAACAGTAGAGCACATTTTGTTTCAATGTGCAAACTGTGTAGAACCAAGAAACAAATTACAAAGCGTTTTTGGATATAAAGTTATTTCTTACTCTTGGATATTTGATAATTCAGATGATGCATAATATAAAACAAACGTCTCGTAACTGCTCAATTAACGATCTCGTGTCCCTGTAAGTTATGGGGAACTCAATTTTTCTTTGTGGGGTTATTATTTTTTTCGCTTTTTATTTCAAATGCTAATTGTACTTCATATGATCTAATCATCGTTCAACTGTTGAGATATTATAGTCTATTTGATCTGCAGTTTTATCCATTTCTTTCTTTTTTCAAATTTATCCATATTGTTTATTTTCTGTTGGTTGTCGGAAAGTACGTGCAATGATTCCTTTCTTTTAAAATAGAATCTGTAATTTATCCTAGGTAATGAAATCAAGAATTTCGAGTTTTAGAATAGTTCTTTTATAAAAGTTTAATTTTTTACTTTTTTGTCAGGTTCTTTTATCAGTTTATTTTAACAGTATTTGGATAAATTGAGATAAAAGTAGCAAACATCGAGCATACATTTTAAAGCACCTAGTCAAGTCAAGTCAAGCTCAGTTAAACCTTCGAGAAGTTGTACTTTAATGATACATCGTATATTATATTGAAAAAATAAAACTATAAATTTTGTCAATTGAAATATTCATATCAATTTATTATATAAAATGGAAATATCCATCATGTGAATAGCATAAAGCATTTCCCAACAACAAATAAATTACTGAAATAGATGTTGATAGATAACTATAAAAATATATTTTATATATGACAACATTGCTTAGTTCAAAAGTCATTTCAAAATGTTACTATATTTTAATAGAAATTTGTGCCTATAATATTAACCACCCGCCGACTGACTATTACATGAATAGAAAACGCCGTAACAAGTATAGTTACTTCATGGTTTCAGTAGGTGTAAATTGAAAGGTGTACCATTCATATTTTAACCTGCTGTGAGAACTAATACGCAGAAAGGACGAAAGGAAAAAGAAGAGAAAATTTTATGTGAATATTTAAGCAAATTTTCTCCTTATACAAAACCATATCTGTTTACGTATATAGTTGTATAAATAGAAAATTTACATAGATAGACTAACACATATTATTCATTATAAACATATATATATATATATATATATATATATATATATATATATATATATATATATATATATATATATATATACATATATTCATATACATATATTCATTATAAACACATAACTCATACTACATCGAGTTATGTTCATATTAATGAATATGAAATTATTAGCGATCTTGGAAAAATGACCCAAATAATATTATATGCCATCCTTTAATTCTTAGCGTTTCATAAATATTTTTGTTTTATGTATATTTTAAACAAAAATAATTTTTAGAGAATAGAATCACATATATTTTTTGTTGGACTTTTCAAATTTCTATGAAATAGAAAGCAATTTATTTTCAAAGATGGACTTAAACAAAATTCTCTTTCCGGTATAACGAAAAAAAATATTTCTGAAGATATTATGTAAATAAATTTTAAATTTAGTTTGGCTCTAAAATAATAGCACAGTATTCTTATTACTACCTCTTCTCTTGGTCCGGTTCGAATTGTGACACAGCCAACAAAGATGAAGGTTAGGATTTGATTGCTTCTGATGGTGCATGCTGTCATCACTGTTTTGAACAATGTTTTACTCTGGTAATTAAATCAAACTGATTTCACACCAGCAATCAAAATGTTTAGATGGACAATCATGGGCTTTCTTTAATGCTAGGGACATAAAGGCGCTACAGTTACACTTAAAATTACCCTATTTCAGCTATCAGAAACAATGCTGACTTACCGACATGTACTACTCACTTTCAAAAGTAGTCAACATGTGTTAGTTTAGAGGCTAAACATTGTTAGTGATACAGCTTGGGGTCTGATGGCAGAGTGACTAGCTCTCTGGCACCTGGTACCACAGATTTCGTATTCGAGTCCCGGCAGTACCATGGATGTTTGTAGAGGTTTGGAATCCACTTTAAGCCGTAGGTTCCTGTCTTATTTTGTAGAGTGTTGGGTGTATGGCTGAACATTCACCTCAAAGTCAGCGTCATTGAGCCAAGTCAGACAAGTCCTCCATCGCAACAGAAGCTGTGTTCCTTCCCTCCTTCTAACATGAGACCCCACGGTTCTTGGGCTTAGTCTAGATGTTGCTGTCTACCAAGTGGGATAAGAAGCTATATAAAGTTAAAACTTGAATATAAGTTTTATGTTGACATGGCAAGTTTCTGTATCTATCAACATAAGTTTTATGTTGACATGACAACTGAAATTATATAAAATTTCTTAATATGAAAAATTTAAATGGATATGAAAGAGTCCTTTATTTTATTTTTTATTGTTGCATGATTTTTAGATTCATATAGACCTGAATATATTCATATAGACCTAAATATATTCATATAGACGGATACATTAATCTGTATTATTGATATAATACAGATTTGTATATATTCATGTAAACTTTTTTGTGATATACAAGTTCAATTCTCTATAATATTTTTGTTTCAGAAAAGCTTTATTTTCTTCTTTTTATCTTAAAATGATTCATAACGTTCTATACATAAATCTTTAACTTAACTTGTTGAGAAAATATCACACTAATATCCATACCAGTACACATTAAGATCTGTACACCTACAAAAACAGAAAACTTGTAATTCCATTGCAAAGAATACCAAAAACTAACCTAGTATAAAGATCTTTTTCGGATTCTTTTCTCTTGTCGATTTGGCAAAGAATTATGAGAACCAACTTGAGGAAAGAACAAACGTTTTTCTCGGTCAATTCAGTTACCCTTCTCTTCTCCGCTGTCCTCGTAGCTTTTGCTTCAGTTTGTCTGTCTGGAGAGCAGACAGCGAGACCGTTTCGAACTGAGACTCAATTGGAAGGTACCCAGAACAAACTGATTCCCACTGGGTGTCCTCGGCGGGTGAAAACTCACACGGGGAGAAAAAAAAGACGAAAGAAACGACTGTCGATAAATGGACAGACGTGTTGGCCTTGTTCGAAGGAAAGTTGAAAAGTTTGGGATGGTGTTATTTCGTCCCTTCGGGAGGACATTGATTTTTGGCGAATAGAGTTCTTCGTTGTAGTGCCACTTTTAAGACAACTTAAGCTCTTTTTTGGTGGTCCAAATAAGTTTGGTATATTTTATAAATAAAATTGTTACAATCTTGTATTTAAATAAATTAAATTTTTTTTTCCTTTAAAATTCAAAATTTCCACGCAGATTCCCTAGAATAAGAAAAAAAATACAACAAGAATGATTATTGTTTGCAATATATTCAATTGCAATAACTTCTTTTGTCTGTAAACATAGTTATATGTTACACATAACATTCGTTACTCTTAGAACTCAAAGTTTTCATGTAGATTTCTCTAGAATGCAGAGCGGTGCCTTGGACCACTACAAACATCCATGGCACCACTAGGACTCGAACCCGAAACCTTTGTCACCGATCATCGAAAAAAGTGCAAATGCACAACTATATTTTATCAGAAAAGAGTCTGAGAATCGTGTAAGATGTAAGATGTGATATTTTCCAGTAATTTTAAGGAAAATGATGTGTTTGTGCAAATAATACATTGTGCAAATAAATAAACACTTTTGTTTTTATCTAATTTAAATTAAGCGAAAAATTTATTACATAACAATTTAATGGTAAAATGCAACATTCGGTACGAATTCGTAAAATGATGATATTCTAATGCCTGACTATTTCTATGTGCGACCGAAATAAATCGACCTAAGGGAAATCGAATTGCTGTTATTTACCACCATCTACTATTTAGATTACTACCATCAATATAGAATGACACGTGGTTCAGCACTGCTGGTGAGCATTAAAGCGGAGGTTCAATACCCTGGCGGCTTTGTTGTAGACACTATTTCAAAAAACGAGGAGTCATGATGACGTCTGTGATATTCAGCCTCTTACCTCGTGTGTCGGTTTACCTTGTGGGGAGTTTTCAGGCTTTCTCCCATACGATGCCCAAATGTGGGTAGTTCCACCTAAAATCTTACCGGAAGCACTTCCCCCCCCTGTCTTCTACATGGAACAGAAATCAGACTTTTACCTACGGGCGTGTTCTATCACAAACAGAAGCTGCATCCTTCTTACCTTCTTCCATGAGGGATACGACAACAACAACATTGAAATTTTTTTCTTACTAGAAACTTAGTTGGTTTGGTTTATCGCTCTACGGTTATTTTTTGCACACTTTAGGCTAATTAGACAGGGAACTACACTTTAACGTGGATTCCGAACCACTCACAAACATCCATGGTACCGATCCGAACCCTGTGGCACCAAAGGCCAGAGAGCTAGTTAATTGGCTACTAGGCAGCAATTAATTGTTGCTGAAGTAGTAAGTAAAATAAAAAGCTTATAATACGATTTATAGATGTAAATGTATCAATTGGCAGTAAATGTACAAAAGAAATGAATATATTTCCTACTTTCTTTTTTAAATCTAATACTTAAATTTCCAAAAAGAACTAGAGGATTTTTTGTCAATAGTTTAAATTTTTCTTATTAGAAACTCAATGAATTATTTGGTTTTGATTTGTCGCTGGACTGTCTTTTTTTTTGCTGACTTTGGGCTAATTAGACCACCACTTACAGTTTAATGTGGATTCCGAACCACTCATAAACATCCATTCTACCGTCAGGATTCGAACCTGAAGCATCAAAGGCCAGAGCGATAGCCAATTGGCCAATAGACTACAATGAATTATTGCTAAAATTACAAGTAAAACACTTCTAATACGATTTATAGATGTCAATGCATCATTTTCCAAAAAATTTAAAAAAAATATATACAAGTATTTCTTTTCTTTTTTCTCTTGAAATCTATAATTAAGTTAAAACTTCTTTTTTTCTGGAAATTTAGTATATTTCTTCTACACAGGTAGAAAGTAAGAGATCGAATTTCGTAGCTCTTTTTCCCCCAAGAAAATAGGAAATGCCAGAAGTTCTCGAAAGTAAGTCTGCAGGAGTCAGCCGAGTGTGAAAGCCAACATAAACATCTGTCACAGGTGTGCGTGACGTTAAGAAACAAACCGTCCGAAACCACAGGATTTATTCAGCGTGTGAAGAAAGCAAATGGAGGGCGGCATTTGAGAGTAAATAACATCTACAGGCGGAGGAGTAAAAGAAAATTCAAACTCTTTCAGATATAAATTTTTGCTTGTCAATGTACGTATATTAAACGGAGCAGAAATATTTATCGATTTTTTTGTTTTGTTTAAATTTTATTATTGTTAGCTTTATGTTAAATATATGTTTTTAAAACGGACTATCGAATATATACTGGTAAATATTATGATAATAAATACTAGGTAAATTTCAAATGTTTATTATTTGAAGGAAAATGTTTTAATGTACTACATTTGTAGTGTGTAGGAGTGTGGTTGTTTAGAGATACTTGAGGCACAGTTTGGAGAACTCACAGTACTATTTACATACTCACAAGCACCATGGACATACAATTAGAAACGTACAATATTTAAAGACACATAATTATATATTTATAGAAGGATTCCACTTCTAAGCCGATGACCTGATCGAAATATGGACACTAAATGGATAAGTAAAACTTTTATTTAATAACATTCATTTAATGTAAAACAACTTGTAAATTAACGTTCTGAAGGAATAGAAAAGACGTTACGGAACGGTCAACGTCAACAAAAAAAGCAACTGTGTATGAAACGGAAATGACGTAAAAGACATCAGAGTTGTGGTTTTGGCGCTCTACGGTCATCTTTTGTACACTTTATTCTAATTAGACAGCAACCTACAGCTTAGAGTGCATTCCGAAATACTCAAAAACATCCATGCCACAGCCAGGTTTTACCATAAAGTCTGCGGCATCAAAGGCCACATCGCTATCCAATTGGCCAACAGACCGTAATGAATCATTGCTAAAATTGTAAGTAAAATAAAGCTTATATTACGATTAATAGATATCAATGTATCAATTTACAGAAAATGTCAAAAAAAAAAAGTATATATTTCTTTTCTTTTCTTGAAATTTAATAATTAAATTTCCAAAAAAAGATTAGAGGAATTTTGATAAATAATTTAAATTTTCTTATTAGAAACTCAACGAATTATTTGGTTTGGTTAGTTGTTCTATGGTCATTTTTTGCAAACTTTAAATAATTAGGCCAAGACCTATATTTATTTTAACATGGATTCCGAACCACTCACAAACATCCATGCCGCCGCCAGGATTCGAACCTGAAGCAGAGCTCCAGCCAATTGCCAACAGACCGCGATTAATTATTGCAGAAATTTCAGTAAAATAAAATTTGTAATTCAATTTATAGAAGTCAATTCATCAATTGACAGAAAATGTCAAAAAAAAAAAAAAGTATATATTTCTTTTCTTTTTTTATCTTGAAATCTAACAATTAAATTTTAAAAAAATGTTATTTTTCTTCTAGAAATTTAATATATTTCTTCTACACAGGTAGAAAGCAAAGAGATCGAATTTCAGTTCCGGTTTGGTTTGGTTTGTTGCTCCATTGGGTCATTTTTTGCACACTTCAGGCTAATTAGACCAGATCCTACAGTTTAACTAGAAGATTCCAAACCCTTATGGAACTCCACATGAATGGAACTTAAGCTTGTGGTACCAAAAGCCAGAGCGATAACTAATTTATC